>BPLR01014735.1:0-43632 GCA_021605095.1 Caerostris extrusa | reverse complement strand
GCACAAGATGATCGTGGGAGAGCTGACAAAACACAACAACATGCTTTATAGAGGGTTACACTACTAGTTATAACCAAGAGTCCTAGTTGTTGACCCAAATAGTCATTTTCAGAAAGTGTTTATTCAAATTACAAGTTTCATTTTAAACGATCATCGGTCATTTGCCTCGATTACTTTATGTGAAGCATCATCATTGTGGTTATCAATCTTAAGCTGTTTTGGGAAAGAAAAAAAGAAAGGACCCCGGAAGTTTTGACTAGAAGTACTTTCCTGAGTTCAGCGGATTTTTGGGTTCAAGGGTCTGTTAGCTCAGAATCAATGTTCCATGGTGGGTGAGGAGTTTTCGTCGTGTTGGAATGTTTATACTGGGAAACGCCGTTGTCTGTTTGTTGAGCTGTGAAGTAAGTAGAGAAGAGAGCATAAAATAGATTGTTTAGAAGTGAATCCAGGTTAGCTGCTGCTTCCCGTTTTTACAGCTTCCACGCTGTTTCGGTTTGGCGGTCGTTTCCAAATACCACTTGAGTGCCTGGCCCAGAAATAGAGGGAGGAATCTTTGTGATCTCATGGAAATGTATTTATCATCGGAAAATTTATGGACATATATACAATACAATTTTTATCCAGGTTTATTTTCTGGTATGAGTGAAAAAATGTCTATACTGAACTTTATAAAAAAACTGATATTTTATTGTTTATAATTTATTTATTTTCTGATATTTTATTGTTTATAATTTATTTTATATTTTTTCGCAATAATTTATTTATAAGTGATTTTTTTACTGATACTATAAATAAGTGTAAAGTTTTCTGAATAATTATTAGAATGGGAGATTTAGTGTTTGTTGGATACATTATTTTTCCTACTATTATTCTTTTACCTAAATTCTGAATTAGCATATTTTTTTTTTAAATTTTCTCGTTGATTGCAGTTGTCAATTCTTTTCAACAATTTAGTAAAATTATTTTATTACATTAACATAAATTATTTTCCTTCTAATATTCATTTTACTTCAATTATGGATCAGCATATTTAAAAAAGTTTTTTTATTGATAGCAATTGTGAACTCTTTTCAGCCATTTAATAAAATATTTTATTACATTATTGATACATAAATTATTTTACACATGATTTTTCCTTCTACTATTCATTTTTACCTTAATTCTGAATTAGCATATTTTTAAAAAAAATTTCCTTGATAACGGTTGAACTCTTTTCTTCAACCATTTTAATTTTTTATTATATTTTTGTAATAAAAACTAACATTTTCTGCAATCTTTTATTTTCTAAAATATTTCGCTCATTTGCACAATGACACAAGGTTGCTGGATTCAGTTTCTTCTGGTGGCCCGTGCTACAATCAAAAAAATCCACAAAAATGAGTAGAGTGGCTGATGGTCAATTCGCTAGCGCTCTGGCCTTTGGTATCACGGCTCCAGGTTCCGAATCCTGAGGTTGCCTGGATGTTTGTTAGTGGTTCGGAAACCACGTTAAACTGTAGGTCCCTGTCTAATTAGCCTGAAGTGTGCCTAGAATGACTATAGAGCGCGACAAACCAAATCTTCTTCATTGGCGCAAAAGCCCCATGGTAGGCCAAGGCCGTCTTCGTACTGGAAGGTGGCTAGCGCTCTGGCCTTTGGTATCACAGGCTTCAGGTTCTTAATCGTGTCGGTGATATGGATGTTTGTTAGTGGTTCGGAATCCACTTTAAACTGTAGGCCTCGGTTTGCTTAGCCCTCGTGTGCACAAGATGACCGTAGAATGACAAACTAAACCGTACACAAATCCTACTGGAAGATTTCAAGACAGGAGATGTTTTTCTTTTTACGGGGTAGGGTTGCCAGCTACGCTCAACAGCAACAGCTTTTAAATTTAAACTATTGTTCCAAAATTTAGGTGAAATATTTTGATTTCTTTAATAAAAATATCCAAAAAATTAATTTTAAAAAAAGTTAAGTTTTTGCGGGACGGACTGGGGCTTAAAGTGGATTCGAACTACTACAAACATCCATGTCATCGCCAGTATTCGAACCTGAAGCCTGTGGTACCAAAGCTCTAGCCAATTGCCCGTCTGGGCGAAATTTTTAAGTAAAGAACTGTGATAAAATTATCAGCTTTTTAACTATTTAAAGTTTTAAAATGGCGATAAACTTTTCGAAACCCTTTCTCAGTTTTTAAAAAGAATTAATCTTACCTAACTGGCTCGTTTAAATTATGTGGCCTTCAGAAATATAACTGACAGCCGCATGTCGTGAGATCTGTGCAACTTGATTTATACCCTTAACGCCCAAACAAATTTAAAATGAAAAACCAAACCTATTTGAAGCAGAAATTCAGTATGCATGTTTTACAATAAATCTCTCACAAAGTGTCTAATATTGATTTATGTGGATTTCTATTGAATTGCCACTCACTACAAGGAAAAACATTTTTTCGGGTAAATTTCAGTCGTGCGTAGAGTACCAGGGGGAAGGGGGGTCCAGACCAGGTGCTGCTGTGGGAACACGGACAGTAAAATCAACAAACAAAATCCCCCCCCCCGCCCCTATTTCTATTCTCAGGTGAGCGCCAATTCGTCTCCGTGGACGGGAACACGATCTTAGAGGAAGATATCGGGATACATTCATTCTGCGTTTAGCTAACATCGTTCTTTATTAGCCTGCAGGCGTTTATGGATATTATTTATTGTGAAAGAGAAATATGAGGTGAATGATGAATATGGATTGTGTAGGTTTCGGTTGTATCAGATGGTAGTGATTTCTTTTTTTTATGTGGGGAGGGAACTGGGTGAGTAAGATTTCTTGTTTATTTTTTCTTATGATTAAGTGCGAATGTGTATCGTTAAATCAGTGGTTCCCAAACGTATTTCCTCTGTAGCTCGCTTTTCAGAAAAAAAAATAATAACTCAAGGCGCGTTAAAAATCTACCTTTTTAGTTTGGTTTGGCTTGTCGCACTATGATCATTTTGCGCACACTTTAGACTAATTAGACTGGGACCTACGGTTTAACGTGGATTCTGAACCCTTAACAAACATCCATGCCACCGCCAGGATTCGAACATGAAGCCTGTGGTACCTACCTTGAAGATTGAATTCACTTCAAAATTTATTAAAGTCGACAATAGTCGTAGAGTCGTAGTTAACATTAGCACTATACGCAGAAAATGAAAATAGTGATTTTTTTTTTTTTTTTTTGATATTGTTTTTCATTAGCAACATTAAAAATGATCCTGATTAGAAGGATGAACCTGGTTTATTGCAATTAATGGTTTAATCCTCGACTCTGTTTTCTCAACAGTATTGCTAAATCACCGCGATTCGTTGTTTACAGTTGATTTTTCTTTTTTGTTAATAAATCTGTGACTGCATAGTCCCCACTCCTTAAACTCCTTCCATGTAATGTTTTCGGAATCCACGTTAAACTGTAGGTCCTGGTCTAATTAGCCCAAAGCGTGCACAAAATGACCATAGAGCGACAAACCAAACCATGTATTTTTTTTTCATAAATTAGATGAATGCAATAAAAAATGATGAATTAAACCATGAATTTTCCTAAATTAGACGAATGCATATGTTTAAGAGATAAAAATGTGTTTTATCTCTTAAACACATTTTATCCGAGTGTACTTAAAACTCGATTTTAACGATAAAAACAATTTAGATTTAATGCCGCCAATCCTTTATTAATAGACATCCTGGGAGATAATTATTATAAAAATATATTTTTATTTAAAGACATTAACATGCTGTAACTAATTTAAAATAGTTTGATATAAGAATGTTATAAAAACTTCCTAAAGGACTTACTTAAACTTAACTTAACTTGGAAAACTTAAGGACTTGTATTTGGCACGGCAGGACATAATATGGCCCTCCCGCCATGAAATTCACCAATCAACCATCTGGGCAACTTAAATTTGATGAAAGAAATGCAAAATGCTGCTAATAGAAAATAATAAATTGTTTTTCTTCTCTTCTTTATATCTTGTCTACTATCCACCTCCGTTGATTGTTGCAATACCTCCTACCGGGCGGTTTCGCCCACTTTGAGAAACAGCGTTTTAGATTATGAAATTGTTGCTAAATTACGACACTAAATCGTACAAACCACGGCCTGACATTGCTTTTTCTTTTTCATAACAGCGCTTCTTTTTATGTGTCAATTTTACTATAAATAAAAATGGAATAGATAATCTAACACCATGCATGTGGAAAGATAAACATCAGTTTAAAATGCTGAAATATACGAATTGATTACTTGATAGAGGTGCTAGTTGGACATACGTGGAACAAAACTAGTTTAAAAAAGTTAAATAGTTATCATGGATTTGTTTTTAATCTAATTTTTTTTCCTTATTATGTAATTTAAAATTTTAATAAATATTAGAAGTTTTTTTTAAGTGTAATTAAAACTTTCTGAAAATACCTTTCTCCCTTATAACACCATTCTGTTTGAATCTATCCGACTTGCTGCTCCTTTGGTACCAAAGGCATTAAATTTGAATCCTGGTGGTGGCATGATGTTCGTTAGCGGTTCAGAATTCACGTTAAACTGTGGGTCCCGGTCTAATTAGCCCAACGTGTGCACGAAATGATCGTAGAGCCACAAACCAAACCAAACCAATCCAGACTTGGCCGCTAGCTTATTACTAAGTAATCGACGATCGAACCTAATTGTTTTGAAAGACTTTTAATTTTGAATTTATATATGAATTTAATTTATGAATTTTTATATGAATTTTGAATTTAACATGATCATGATCTAGTTTAATAAAAAGAAGAAATTAGAAATTTTTTTTATTGTTCTCTAATTTATTGCAAGTTAATAAATAAATCTTTTATCAACAAAGCACTAGCCTGAATGCAGTATTTTATGCTTTTTTTTTTTTTACTATAATATAAGTCAGTTCTTAATAGCTATCATTTAGATGATTCGTGATATGATATCCGGTTTAATACATTCGGTATATCCCGGTCTAATACAATCGTATTAAACCGGGATTTACAAGTTTAAACTGCATTCCGAACCACTACAAACATCCATGGCATCACCGGGATTTGAACCCGAAACCTGTGGCACCGAGCGCCAGAGCGCTATCAAGTTCTTATAACCAAATCTTATATTCTACAAGTATGTCTTAAAGATGCGACATTTTTCTTTTTTCATTTTTTTCTTGTAGTTAAACCGAAAAATTCGAAAAAAAAGTACTCGAAAATACCTTTGTTCATAAAATGCAACATTTATTATTCATTTTTATTAAACATCAGATTTTTTTTTGCATGTCCGATATAAGGCGACTGGAAATATTAAAAGAATCTACAATATTACGTTTTTTATTTCTCTAATATGAAAAAATTTAAATTTTCCTCTATATAAATATTAATAGCTACACATATTAATTAAATTTACACCTATTACAACATCTAATTTATTTTTGAATTTCCGTATCAATTTTAGACTCGCATTAAAACATGACCGATCAATCAATTTCCTTTTTTCTTATTGGTGCTTTTAAAATTAACCTCCGGCAGGTTTTCAATTAAAGTGACGTCAGCTAAATCCAGAGCCATGATTCGCTGATCGCAATGATACAATCTTTCCATTCACGTTTTCATTCATACTTTTTTTTTCCTTTCAGAATCTAGTTCAATTCATACAAGCGTTGAAAAAATGTTTCGCCGTACTCTGAAGTTGACGCGAATAACTGTTTATTTTGTTCTTAAGGTGTGACTGATAATGCATGGTTTCGAGTAGGCAGATGGTGGAATTTTTTTTTCGTTTTAAATCTTTTATCAGTGAATAAGCTGTCGCTCACGTGTTTTTATAACGGCTTCTTATCTGATAAGATACTGAAGTTACATATTTTTGACCGTCCTACGTTCTGTGTTTTACGACCGTCAAATACGTTTAACCTTGCGTTTCTGTTCCCCGTAACTGACTGTTGTAGATGTTTTTTTTTTTCCTTTTTTTCGAGTGAAAAATGTGTTTGATCTGTTTAAAATTTTTAAATTGTATTTTATGGTGTGGGTTTTTAAGTACAATAATTCATGAGGCAAGTAATTTTTTTTTTTTTTAAACTGAAAATCATAAAATTTTTCTTTGGGAATTTTTCATTGGTTGTTTTCTAGTTAATATTTTTTTAGCTTAGAAGAATAAACATCAAATATTCTTAGTTTAAAACTAACTGAATTTGCTGTAGTTATAAGATTTTACAAAACTAGAAAATTATTTGAAGTCACAAGAGTACTACTGTGTCCAAAAAGTAAGACCAGTTTTCAATTTAAATTTCCCGGGCTTTTTGGAATTTCAATTTTTTTTTCTCCTTTTTTAGGTTCTTGGCACTGTCCTTGACATCTGTGTGAAATTGTACGTTAAAATATTCATTAGTGTTTGAGTTACGCTTGGCTTTGTGAGGGCTAAATGTGATTTCGGCGATTTTTGAAATATCTGAATTAATTGCGTATAATAATAGTTAAATACTATTAATTAATAGTATATTTAAAACCCTGATAATTTGATCATAGTTCTTTACTTAAAAATGGCGGGTTGATGGCCAATTCGTTAACGCTCTGGCCTTCGGTACCATAGGCTTTAGGTTCGAATTCTGGCGGTGGCATGGATATTTGTTAGTGGTTCGGAATCCACTTTAAAACTATAGATTCCGGTCTAATTACCCCAAAGTGTGCACAAAATGACAGAGCGACAAACCAATCCTTAAAATTGATCTGGTTAATAATGATCAAATTATCAACTATTAATAATTAATTAAATTAATTGAACAAAGAACTTGCGTTAAATTTTGTTTGCGGAAACGTGTAGAATGTTACAGAAGGCATTCGGTGAGAGCATTCCTATATCGGAAATAAGTGTTTAGAAGTGGTATAAATAGTTCGAAGAAGGCAGAGAATGTGTTGAAGACAAAGAACCCTCTAGCTGACCTTCAACCTCAACCGACGAAGCTCGCATCGAAAAAATTACAGATTTGGTGCTTGCAAACCGTTGATTTACAATTAGAGGTACAATAATTCATGAGGCAAATAATTTTTTTTTTAAGAACTGCAGATTAGTTCTTGTAGAATTTTTGGTGGGAATATGAATGTTTTCTTGTTAGCGAGTCTTCTTACAAGAATAATACATCAAATCTTCTTAAACTAACTACATTTTCTGTAGCTGTAAAATTTTACAAAATTGGAATACGATTTGAAAACTTATGAGTAATTTCTATTACAATACTGCTTTATGTTGTTTATGAAAAAATATGGTTGAGAAATAGGCATTCATGCTCGATTAATGTTTCTTATCCCACCTGGTAGACATCTAGACCAAGACCACGAACCCGTATGAACTTATGGAAGGAGGGAAAGGGGGGCAGCTTCTGTTGTGATGGAGCACCCGTAGGCTGACTAGGCTGCTTGACGCTGTACAGTCATACGAGACCGAGATCTACGGATTAAAGTGGATTCCGAACTACTACAAACATCCACGGCACCGCCGGGACTCGAAACAGAAACCTATGGCACTCGGTCATTCAGGTCCTCGATTAATGTACTTTATTTAATCCTTTCAATGGATTAAAAGAGAATATTATTATTAAGCATAGAGTGAATTAAATATATCATGATTATCCTCCATTCGTTTACATCATTAATGAATTAACTTAATTTGTGTACTTTCGTTATTTTCAGGCATAAATATTAACAATGATATGCATTATTAACACACCGACTAACAAAAAGCTTGGTTTATACGTTACCAAAACATGGATGTTAGAATTGCATTATTTCACCATAATAAAAGTTATTTGTATACTCATACTTGCATTTTATTTGGTATGCGATGTCAATTCTAACTAATATAGAAAGGCTTAACCCTTTTAGGAATGTTTTATAGAGGTTATTGCACTGGTTCCCAAAGTGGCAGAACCACTCCTTAGGAAGCATAGTAGTCCTTTTGGGAGGGGGGTTGGGGAGTTTAACATAAACAACTATAATTGTACGTCTTTAAATGTCTTAAATATTGTATGTGTGTGTTGTTTGTGCGTGTGTGAATAAAGCTGCGAGTTCTCAAACTTGTTTTTCAAGTCTCAACCCAACCATAATCCAGTTGCACAACCTGCACACTACAGTTGTAAAAAGTTAGCAATTATAAAACTGAGTTAAAATCAGTAATTATCTATATCAGGGTCTCCAAACTACGGTCCGCGGGCCAAATCCAGCCCACCAGTGTCATCAATCTGGCTCGCGACAGCGAATAGCTTATTTGTTGCTGTATTAAATTGGATAAAAAAACACAGTATGATAATAACACGGTTTTATTTACTTGCTAGGTAAAACTTAATGACAAGCATAATATGAAGAAAATTTAACTTAAGCATAACAACTAACAAATAATTGAAATGAATCCTACTAATATTATAAGTGAACTAACATTACTAGTGAACATCCCGCGGTTACCCTCGGTAGTTATGTTGGGGTAAAGAGTATCGCATATGTATGTATATCGATGTTTGGAATGTATATATCCTGAATCAAACATATGATTTTTATTCTGAAAATCCCTCAGGAACGGAAAAGCTAAATTAACGCGAATGAAACGCGGGGTATCCACTTGTAAAAAAATAATAATGAGATTTATGTAATTATATAGATAATGGCAGAAAAATTAAAGCGGTTTTGGCCCTTGGTACTTACTGGAGTAAACAGTATGGCCCTAAGGTTGGTAAGTTTGGAGACCCCCGATCTATATTATCATACAAGTCCAGTTGCTTTTTATGCTTAAATTAACTTTCGTATCGGAAAATTTGTTTTTTAAAAACCTTTTTAAAAATTTTATTCATTGCTATCTTAATAAAAAAAAACTCATTTTCATTTACTTTATTTCGATTGAGACAAAAATCATAGGGGTATTTTGCCACAGACAGTGAAAATAAAGTCATGGCATGATTTTCGACCTTTTTTTTAAATATATAGATTAGTTTGTTTGTCGCTCTATGGTAATTTTTTGCACACTTTGGGCTAATTAGTCTGGGACCTACAGTTTAACGTGGATTCCGAACCACATAGATGCCACCACCAGGATTCGAACCTTAAGCCTGTGATACCACAGGCCAGAGCTCTAGCTAATGTGCCATCCGGTCGCCAATAAACACAAGGGGTGTAATGAAAGCAAAAGAAGAAAGAGGATATAAGAAAATTTAGAAAACTATTCGCAGACATTTCAAAAATATACCTTCAGTTAATTCTGGATTATGAACTGTAATACAAAATTTTTGAATTACATTTTGTTCTTCATATTTAGTGAAACGTTTTTGTAGTGTAGTTCAAATATTTATTAATGGTTTAAAAACCCTGTAGTGCCAGTAGTAAATCTGCGTAATTTAAGAATATTTCAAACGAAAATAGAGGTGATTATTAATTCTTTATAGGTGCGCTCCAGGTTTATCCTTCTAAAATAATTTTAAATGATACAATTAATTTTTATTTTCCTATTATTCTCCGTTTTCTTAATTTTTGTGTATAATATGAATATTGTTAAGGTTAATTTTAATAAATTAATAATTTCAAGCATTAAGGTGCCTGATTTATAACATTTTTTATTTACTATGTTTTAAGACATAGTATACACATAAAGGGTGCCTAAAAAATACACTCAAATGCTCTTAATGGAGGGTATAAGAGGATTTGTTTTAGCAAACAATTTGGAATACTCAAATCCCCCCCCGAACATTAAGTCTAAAAGTGCACTTTTTTAATGGAAATCTAGGACTATAAGACTATCTAGGATGTTTAGGAATTCAAATCTTGCTTTAATTTTTATGACACGCTATAAAAGAACACATTTTTTACTACATCTCATATTTGTTTAAAAAAATTGATTTGTATAGAGCACCAAATAATTTTTATTCTAAAAGGGGGCGGTAAAACGAATAAATGTAGGTATCATTGGTTGACTGCCTTGCACTATTAGAAAAAATTGCACATCGATAGTGACTTCCTAGAGTGAATTTTCACGTACAATCTTCACCAAGTGTACGTGTTTTCAAAGTAGTGACTGCAACGCACACGTACCCCATCCGCGGATATTGAATTCAGGTTAAATTTTCGTCTAGCTATATAGGCTACTACTGAACAATGAATTTGAAAATGTTTAATTTTTTAATTTAAAAACAATAACTTATTTATAAACATACTTACGGAGTTTTTATGCAAATTAATATATCTGTTAACAACCTGCAATATCTTGTATCTTTTTTTTATATATTTTTTAAATCATAATGCTAATAATGCATTAAAATGCTAAAGCCTTTCGAATAAATATATAGAAAAATATTTTAAGGCTTGAATAATAATAATAATAATAATAATAATAATAATAAATAAATCTTTTAAATATAAACTATTTAATCAGTTGTTTAACTTGATACTACAAAAAAATGCATCAAGCACTAAAACACTTATTAAACCAAAGTATGTTCTTAATAACTTTTATTATATTTAATTTTATTAAATTTATACAATGAATTTAAAATGTAAATAGTTTTCAAATTTGACAGTTGGGAACAAAAAACAAATTTTGTTCAATAAGCTTTATTTATCTTTTCTTCAAAAGTTATTTGACTGAGTTTATCAGGTAATTTCTTTCAGTAACTTAATGGCGAATATGGCCAAACCTAATTATATTATGCAATTAGAAAATATTTAATTACATAACTTTAACTGCCATAATACTTTTCCTACATACAATTACTACAAATAACCGATGTATTAAATAAAAATAGTTTAAACACGAGACGGTACTATCGGCCATTATGTCGAAGGCAGATGGTCACTGTTACCCTCTCCCTGAGTGGATTTATGGGCTTGCACAAATTGTAATTGGCCACTGGTGAATTATTTCATTGCTCTCAAGGGAGCCGTTCTTTGATGGATGATATATTGAGGCTTTGAGGTTTGAACTTCTTCTATTCATCCATTCATCGAAGAATGTTCCGTTCCATCAACGTTGAAGTAGTGCTTTTCTTTAATGTGCTTTCTTAATTATCTTCCATCTGGCTCGTAAAAGAGATCTCACTTCAGTCTCTATTTATACTTAATTTGATTTATGATATACTGAGTGGGTTATATATTAAGAAATATGTTTGTTACTGCAGTATATGATTTGAAAAGTTGCTCAATGTTTTGTAATTAAAGAATAAATTTGTTGGGAACACTAGTTTAATATTAATCATTAAACAAGTATTCCCAAAGTTTCCAAGTGTTCCCAAGATCAAAATTACACACGAACCATTTAGCAGAAGTTATTTGGAGGATACTGATGTTTTGTAAGGCTTCAATAGTTTTAAGTTAGATTTAGTTGCATAGACCAGACCGGGCAAGCGTATATGAGAATTAAGCGAAGCCTAGCAGTATAAGAAGAATTTTGTTATCCCTGGTCATGGTAGAATTTCTATTTATAAGTGGGTAGAATTTTCTGAAGGCAATACGAAATTTAGTTTTGGTGTACAGAAAATGTTGTATCCAAGTTAAATGCTGATCCAGAATAACTCCTAAATATTTTAGTTTGACTAACCCAAGGGATAATATTATTTTTGATCATAATCATAGGTTTTTGCTTTTATTTCCAACAGAGAAGAGAACAGCTTCAGTCTTGTCTACATTTAAAGAAAATTTCCATTTATTGAGAACTTTACGATGATTAGTAAGGGTGATAGCTAAAATTTAGTGTTTTAATTTTTGCAAAGGATTTCAGTATTATCAGCGTAGATAGCAGTTAAGAGTTTCGGATTTGTTGGGATATCAGCAATAGAAATAGAGAAAAGAAGAGGTGAAAGTTTACTACCCTGTAGAGTACCAGCCATAATATTTTTTAATAGAAGAGAGAGGTTTGTTTACTTTCACTCATAGAACTTTAACAGTAAAAGTTCTATGAGTAAGATAGGATCGAATAAGTTTAATCAAGTGAGGAGGAAAGTTGAAAATAATAAGTTGTTTTTTTTTGGATTGACAGATTACTATATAAACTTAAACGTTGGTTTTTAAGAGATTTTTTATAACAATCTCTATTCTAATATTTCGTCACAAGCGTCGTCCTCTTTGATGTAGTGTATTGTAGTGTAATCACGTAACTCAATATATAATTGATTATGCAATTTTATTATGATTTCTATTTCCATTAAAACTTTATTCAAGATCATGTTAATTTTTAATAAGCGATATATAAATTCACCGCAAGATAAATTTTTAACAATACAATATCTGATATTTACCGAAACGATTATTGTATGACAAAGTTATGTCATAATTTTCGATTATAATTTTTGTGGGGTTAAATGCTTTTATTCTTTAAATTTCAAGAAATTTAAATCAACAAATAACTTGTTGTTTATGAATTCTTAATTCATAGCAATTCAATAAATATGCTTTGTATATATATATATATATATTAGTTAAAAGTTGTTTATATTTGTTTAAAATTTAATCTGGATTATGGTCAATCAATATCCAAGCTTGTAAATGTAATATTTGAATAAATATAGTGATAATGTATTAAAATTTTAAGCATTAATTTTGTAATGCAAGATGATCTTGTTTACTAGATCGCTTTCATAGAATGGCTATAATAATGCAAATAACTTAACATGTTTAGCATAAACGTATTCATAAACATCCGTATTAGCATAAAAACATATACTTAGTTTTTGCAGTAAACGACTGTGTTTATCTAATTTGAGAATATTTGGAATGAAATAATTCAAAACATATATAATTCAAAGATTTTTTTTTTTTTTATTTGTCTTATTTTCCTATGTAGTTTGAATGTCCGTATATGTCTATGATTCTCAAACTTTTTGAAGTAGGGGGTCTATAAATAATTTTAGGTACACTGTAAACAAATTTCTAGAAAATAAGCATCCACTACAAACGTCTCAGATTTTGGTCCAGATGGTCATATCCACAGACTATTACTTACAGACGACGGAGTCTGAAAAGCTGTAATAGAAATGTTTTTAACACTGAAAATCACAGACATTAGCGCTCCTAGTAGCAAACCATGAAAGTTACCGCTTCTAATTTTTAAAAAAATCTTATTTGGCGCAATATTGTGTTTGGCGACTGTTTATGTGACGAAAGCAAAAAAGAAGGAAAAAAAAGCAACCAGAAAGGTTAGTTGTTTGTAATGAAAGTTTACTTTGATTGAAAACACAGAAAGAAATTATATTTATTTTTATAAATGGGCACATATTTCTCAAAAAATACCACTAACATGTACCACTAATAGAAACAAGAATACCACTATACTAATGAAGAATACCACTAATTTTTTGAAACCACTGATCTATGCTAAGGAAACTTTTTTTCCATATATGTTTGTCTTTGAAGAATGAAATAAAAATATCTCATCGGTGTACCAATCAAAAACATAGAAAAAAATAATAAAAGGACACACGCACACATATATGCATGCATCAACTATTACGAAAGAATTAATAATAAATAAATAAAAATTGAATGCTTTAATCAGAATTTTAAATATTAAAACAAATTGAAAAAACACTAGAATATCGTCTTTACTAATAATCTAAAATAACCTCTCACAATGATAAATGCGTCATAAAAAATAACAAACTGTAACACAGAAGTGGGAAAACGACAAGTGCATTTTTATTGACACATCAGGTCGCTGTATCGAATTTCTATACAAATACTACTGTGCAAGATATAAACTCTCCTGGCGATTTTAAACATGATTATCACTACTTGTTCTGCTCCATCAAACATGGAAGCCTTTGTCCTGTTCGAAGAATGACAAAGGATTGGTCAAGGGTCTTCAGAAGAGTTCAAAAATTTTTCGTTTCTTTCTTTTTTTTTATGCCTTGCCATTGTAGATGTTTTATTATTTTATAGGTTCATTATTACTAGAAAAGCAACATTCGTACAAAATGTTTTGAGATTTTTCTTTTTTTATTTATTTATCTGCAAAGAATATTTTGACTGCAATACAATGGTTTGTACAATAATAGCAGAATATTCACATTTCCTTTATAAGAAACTTGTTCGCGATAGGAAATATTTGTGATCTTAAAGAAAGGATATATTTAAAGCTACTACTACTACACCATACCACATAAACATCGCATCACACCACACCACACCACATCACATCACATCACATCGTTGTGCCTAGAGCCGAGATGTCTTATACAGTTTCGAATGATGTGCTTAAAATTGAATTGACACACGATGAAGGTCGGAAATTTTTCTCAAAATTCTCTTTTAGCGTTACAGAATGTGGCCAACGAGGAAAATTTTTACAAACTTTTTAAAATAAATTTTTTTTACCAAACTATCTGTACTATTATTTATCTTAAAATTTATTATTTTTGAATTTGTATTTAATATTGGGAAAGAAGACGATAGTTTATTATTTCATATAAATATTTTTAAAATGCACAGGCTTTTAAATAATTTCTTTAACAGCAAATTGCATATAAATTAAAACAAGCAAAAAGATTTTATGTCGCATAATTTCAAATGAAATATTAAGACATATCACATACGTCATATGTCTTAATATTTAATTTGAAATTTTTTTTACCAAACTATCTGTATTATTATTTATCTTTACCGTTATTATTTTTTGAATTTTTATTCTCATATCGGGAAAGATGATCGTTTATTATTTTAATTAAATTATTTCTTTAATAAAAAATTGCATATAAATTATAACAAGCAGAAGGATTATATGCCACATAATTTCAAATGAAATTATAAGGCGTAAAATAAAATGGTAAAAATTTTTTTTATTTGTAATTTTAAACTATCTGTACTATTATTTATCTTAACCATTACTATTTTAGAAAAAAATATTTCCATAACTTTTAAAATTGCTTTGCAAACTTTGCTTTTAAACGGCACAGACAAACATTTGGTAGACAAAATGCACTACTTTCGGAGCGTCAAAAGAGAAAAAAAACACTTAATACCGTCATTTAAATTTATGCTATGTTAAGCATAAATATATGAAAATATTTTGTATTCAGGCGGCTCACTTTTTGTTTATTTCGTGCTACCAGTGGCGCTTTTAATGGTTTTCCTGACAACTTAATGACACTCATAGTAAAAATATTAATGATTGAAAAGTCTCTTCAAAAATAAGAAGCATGGAAAAGTTAGGTTATATTAATCTGATTACCTGACAGTTTTCGTCCATTTATCTCGAGAACTTTGACAGAGATGCAGAAACTTGCTATTTAATTTATCTTGGAAGCGTGATTCTGATGAGATATCCACAAGATAGTGATTGCTTTTAATACTTATATGTACTTAATAATACGTTTTGAGCTTTTCAATGCAATATGCTACAATTCCATAAAGAAATAAGGCAAATGCATGCATGTCAATATTCATAGGCAGTTGACTTTAGTATGCATCATTATATTCACAGATAATGATAATGCGGTCCTAAAATGGATGTTTCAGTTACATGGTAGTAATATTGTCTAATGAAATTCATGGTGATAATTATGATAAAACTCTTCATTTGATAATATGGTTTATATGTACCATCAAGCGTACAAGCGTCAAGCATCAAGCCATCAAGCTCATGCTTAATTCAATGGCAACTTATAAAATATCACCTGATCTTATGCAACGAAACTATAATTGATCTTATAAAAAATGATTTTATACTGAAATGTTATTGTTGTTGTTAGTTTCAATTAATAATTAGTTATTAAAGTATTAGTACTAATTAGTTTCAATTAAAGTATCACCTGAATCTTATGCAATGAAACTATAATTGATCTTATAAAATGATTCTGTACTAAAGTTAACTATATGAAATGTTGTTACTCGTGTAAGTTTCAATTATTTCATAAAAGATGATTATTTGATATTTTGATTTCTGGCATTTCTTTAACCCATTGTAGTAGTATGCGCAAAAAAAAAAATATTAATGATTGAAAAGTCTCTTCAAAAACAAGACGGACGGAAAAATCATTATATTAATCTGATTACCTGACAGTTTTCGGCCATTTATCGCAGGAACTTTGACAGAGATGCAGAAACTTGCTATTTAATTTATCTTGGAAGCGTGATTCCGATGAGATATCCACAAGATAGTGATTGCTTTTAATACTTATATGTACTTAATAATATGTTTCAGAGCTTTTTGAATGCAATATGCTACAATTTCATAAAGAAGTGATGCAAATGCACGTCAATATTCATAGGCAGTTGTCTTAAGTATGCATCATTATATTCACACAAAGATATTGATAACGCGGCCCTAAAATGGAAGTTTCCAGTTACATAGATAGTAATATTGTCTAATGAAATTCATGGTGATAATTATGGTAAACTCTTCGTTTGATAATATGGTTTATAATTTACCATCAAGCATCAAACCATCAACCTTAATGTACCATCAAGCGATCAAACCATCAACCTTAATGTACCATCAAGCGATCAAACCATCAACCTTAATGTACCATCAAGCGATCAAACCATCAACCTTAATGTACCATCAAGCGATCAAACCATCAACCTTAATGTACCATCAAGCGATCAAAACCATCAACCTTAATGTACCATCAAGCGATCAAACCATCAACCTTAATGTACCATCAAGCGATCAAACCATCAACCTTAATGTACCGTCAAGCGATCAAACCATCAACCTTAATGTACCATCAAGCGATCAAACCATCAACCTTAATGTACCATCAAACGATCAAACCATCAAGCGTGCTTAATTCAATGGCAACTTATAAAGTATCACCGAAATCTTATGCAATGAAACTATAATTGATCTTATAAAACGATTCTGTACTAAGGTCTGGTACAGGTATACTACTTGGTATTGGGTTAAAAAAAGTGTCTTTTGGTAGTGGGTAAAAAAAAAAAAAGTATCTATTGGTATTGGGTAAAAAAAAGTAATTGGTATTGGGTAAAAAAAAAAAGTATCTATTGGTATTGGGTAAAAAAAATAATTGGTATTGGTAAAAAAAAAAAAAAGTAATTGGGTAAAAAAAAAAGTATCTATTGGTATTGGGTAAAAAAAAGTATCTATTGGTATTGGGTAAAAAAAAAAGTATCTATTGGTATTGGGTAAAAAAAAATCTATTGGTATTGGGTAAAAAAAAAAGTATCTATTGGTATTGGGTAAAAAAAAATATCTATTGGTATTGGGTAAAAAAAAATATTGGTATTGGGTAAAAAAGTAATTGGTATTGGGTAAAAAAAAAAAAGTATCTATTGGTATTGGGTAAAATGGGTAAAAAAGTAATTGGTATTGGGTAAAAAAAATCTATTGGTATTGGGTAAAAAATGGGTAAAAAAGTATCTATTGGTATTGGGTAAAAAAAAGTATCTATTAGTATTGGGTAAAAAAAGGTATCTATTGGTATTGGGTAAAAAAAAGTATCTTTGATGGTATTGGGTAAAAGCAGAGATTTTTAGTTTTTAATTTACTTTAAGAATGGATTGTTTTGTACAGTACGTAAAATAAATGTCTTATTTCAAGCTACTTTTCAATAATATGCATATAAATTGCTTTTAATGCTAACATTATTTCTAGCAAAAATATGAATATTAATAAGCATTTCATTATTTTTTAGAAATTTGAATTGATATGTATGTATTCTTTTACATGTTTTGAAACTTTGAATAACTTAGTTCAAACTTTTGAGGTATTTTTTCGAATTTTCTTTTCTAATTGTTCAGTGTGATTGAAAACATTTCGGAGAACGATTTTATCTCCCAACCCTCATAGCGTTATAGTTACAGTTACTGGTTCTTCAAGTTAAATCTAACAATTGGGTGTATTTAATTCGATAAACACATTCAAAAGAAACGAAATTTGATATTGTACTGATATTCAAAAGTTTTCCATTGAGTCACAGAATAATATTTTTTTTTACATATGTTAAAATAAATTTTATGTTGAATTTTAAAATATTTTTTTGAAAACAAACTTTACTGATGTATTTTTTTCTTTGAAAATACAATTTGAAAAGCTTCTGTTTAAAATGTTTTCAATGCATTTAAAAACAGATATTTAACTTTTGGTGTGACATATGAAATTTTTTTCTAAAATTTTAAATTATCTTTCATTAATTATTTAACGTCTAAAGCGATATTCAATTTTAGATTAAATCACACTTTTTATAACAAAATGACGCACTTCTTTCCTAAAATAATCTTAGACAAAAATGATGAACATTTTATGACAATTTTTTTGCAAAATATGAAGGGATAAAGTTTTCCATGTTGAAGTATTAGCTTGTAATGCTCAAGTACTCTTTATTAGCTTTGATGATTGAAACCATTCATGTGAAATATTAATTATTAGGATTTCCGCTAACTAATCAATCAATCTGCTGTTGAAGGTCAGTTTAGTTAAGGGAGAATATTGAAGATGTTAAGAACGAACAGGAATTGCCTGTTACTAGCGTTAAACAGGAAATAGTTTATCATTTCTGGTAAAGATTGATAGCTTAAATTCGAAATTCATCAATTTAGGTTTCTGCATAAGAATTTATTTTTATTAAATTGATTTGTGAAGCAATTTTCTTGTTTTATTTCTGTTCAAACCCTAATCAAATTCAAGTAGCTCTGTCTTCTTTGAACTGTTTATACCACTTTCTAAACATTTTTTTCCGATACAGGTATGCTCACTGAATGCCTTCTGCAACAGTCTATATTTTTTTCCGCACACGAATATTCATTCAGTGTGAAAATATTCATTAGTGTTAAAATTTAATGCAAGTTCTTGGCTCAATTAATTCGGACATTTCAAAAATCGCCGGAATCAGTTTTAGCTTCTCACAAAGCCAACAGTAACTCAAAAACTAATGAATATTTTGACGTGAAATTTCACACAGATGTAAAGCACAGTGCCAGCAACCTAAAAATAAAAAATTGAAATTCTTTAAGCTCCGGGAATTTTAAATTGAAAATTGGGCTTACTTTTTGGACACAATAGTACATTGCCATCTGCATTAGAACAACAACATTCATTGTATATTTTTACTGTACTATACATTCATCACATTTTAATTATGTAGTACATTGTTACAAAAACAAATCAGGTCTCAAACTATCTAGATGCACCAAAATTTAAGGACATTTGCTGGAAATATTTAAATCAATTAAATAATTTTATTTCCCACAATATAGAGAAAATGAATGTGATGTGTATGAATGTATAGTAAGCATATGCGATCTTTTACGGGGTTTAAGCATCCGTGATTTGGGGTTTAAATATTTGACTCTTTGAACTTCGCTATCTTTTGATAGTGTCATTCCGAATGAATTGAAGCGGCTCTCTCTGATGTCGCTATCAGTGGTGGATTTATCATGTTTCCAGTTCATTGTGCGAATTGTTTTCGCGTCAGGACGACTGCAGTCCTGCAGCTATCGTCAGCTTAAATTGTCAACACCATCCCATTGTTTCTAATTTCGAGCTTGCAGCAGTGAAGGGTGAACTGGTTTCGAATCGCTTCCTTTTTCGATTTTGTTTTTGTTGTTTTTGGAAGAGCTGTTTCCTTTTGGCTATTTATTTATTGCTTAGGGTTAAAAACAGCACTGGACATTTTAGTTGATAAATAAGAATTCTTGTAGAAAATAAAAAGCTTTAATTGATTTAAATATCCTTAAATTTTGATACAACTGTGTCCAAAAAGTAATATCAATTTACAATTCCCCGGACTTCTGAATTTCACTTTTTTTTTTTTTTTTTAGGTTGCTGCCACTGTCCTTGACATCTGTGTGAAATTTGATGTCAAAATATTCATTAGTGTTTGAGTTACGCTTGGCTTTGCGAGACGCTAAAACTGATTCCGGCGATTTTTGAAATGTCTGAATTAATTGATCAAAGAACTTGCATTACATTTTGTTTGAGGAAACGTATAGAATGTTGCAGAAGGTATTCGGTGAGCATTCCTATATTGGAAAGAAATGTTTAGAAGTGATCAAACAGTTCAAAGAAGTCGGAGAACGCTTTGAAGACGAAGAGCCCTCTGAGCGACCACCAACCTCAACCGACGCAGCTCACGTCCAAAAATTAAAGATTTGGTGCTTGCAAACCGTCGATTTACAATTAGTAACCTTGCTAATGATGTTGGAATTGGAATGTCAAAGGATCGGTCTATTCCATTTTGGGCCTTAAACACGTCAAATCTCGATTGGTACCGAAAACACTGAAAGCGACAGCTCACACTGCATTGATTTTTCGTGACTTTTTCGCCAAAAATGAAACGCATATCGTTCCACAACCACTTTATTCACACCGTGCGACTTCTGGCTATTCCCTAAACTCAAAAACCATTCCGGGGACACCGTTTTGAGTCGACTGAAGAGATTCAATGTGAATCGCCGCGCCTTTTGAAGGCCATCCTCGCCGATGACTTTTTAGCATGCATTGAGGATAGGATAAAAAATTGGCATAAATGCATTGTGTCCGGTGCGGATTGCTTTGAAGGCGATGAAATAAATTTGGAAGAATAAATAAAGAATTAAAAAAAAAAAAAAATTGGTCTTACTTTTTGGGCACAGTAGTAAATTGTCATCACATTCCATTGTTTCTAATTTTGAGCTTGCAGGGGTAAAGGGTGAACAGGTTTTGAATTGCCTCCTTTTTCGATTTATTATTATTTTTTTTTTTTTTGGAAGCGCTGTTTTCCTTTTGTCTATTTATTTATTGCTTCGAGTTAAAAACAACACTGGACATTTTTGCTGATAAATAAGAATTTACTCTATCTTGTAGAAAATAAAAAGGTTAAATTGATTTAAATATTTCCAGCAAAGGTCTTTAAATTTTGATGCATCTAGACAGTTTGTGACCTGAATTTGGTTTTCGTGACAATGTACCACATAAATTAAGGTTAATGTTGGAGCCTATTTAGCTTTTTGTTGATTTGTATTTAGTTGAATATAAATTTAGTTTTCTTATTTATATTTTCATTTAATACTTAGAATGGAGGTTAAATTTTTGTGCCCATTATTTCAGGGATGTATTAAAAATATTTATTACAAGTTAAGAGTAAATATATTTCAGAATATCTCAAAATGAACGTTATCTTATGAAATAATCCATTCTGAATAGTATGCACCTATTGCTATATATTGATTTTTAGATAAGCCTTATAAAAGGAATTAATAAAAAAATATTAATTTGTAAAACTGGCTTAATTTATTGAAGTATATTTAAAAGCAGAGGTTGCAATATATTTCTATGGTTACCATATTTCTGGTGAAGGGAATGCTCAAATTCGTTTATTGTCTAAAAATTGAAACAAAAACAGAACTGCAGCCTATTTTTAATTATAATCTAATAACAAACAGAGTAATAAAAATCCTATCAAATAATTATATACCATGTTGTTTTGTTATTTCTTATCCCACTTGATAGACATCAACAACTACACCAAGTCCAAGCACCCAAAATTCATGTGTTTGTAATTTTTGGTTTATGTAACAATATCTCCAAATTTATATTGTAAAGCTTAGTAATAGTATTTATCTACTATCAAGCAAAAATATTATATTATTAATATATCAAATGATTATATAACAGTATTTTATTCAGAAAAATTCTAAATAAGTCAGACTTTGAATGCTCCATTTTCTTTTGACAACTGTTGTCCAAATTACTTATATAGTGTAATAAATTTTCATTAATTTTTGATTTTCGCGCATGAATATGATTTAATGTGGAGGCACATATGCCACTTTGTCCTGAAATTTTTAATTTTAGTGTAGTTCTTGTGCAGCTTTTTGTTGGAACAAAATTCTCTTGTAAGGGTTGTTATTACCTACGTTTAACACGCAGTCATGCTAGAAAGCTCGCACGAGTTGTATACGTTAAGTTTTAAATTGTGACAGTGACTAATTGTTGAATCGATCTAAATTTATGTTCTTAAGAGCCTCGGTTTCAAGGATTCGAAGTTCTGCTGTTTATTTTGGCTGGTGCGGAATGCATTTGTGGGAAGGCAGGAACTTCGGATGGATGTGTTTGTTCATGTCTGGGAAGATCTGACATCTTGGCTGCACCTGTTTTCTTTTTCTTTTCTTTTAATTAATTCTCTTTTATCTTCCTCTGGCAAGATACAGTAGATGAGCAGTTTTAAAAACCGAAACAACTGACGGCGATGACATTAGGTTTGTACTTAACTCTGAAAGATGTTTGTGAAGAGGTCGTAAGGTCCAAAGCGATTTTGCAACAGAGTTCATTATATATGTGCATATTTTTTTTTGAGAAGTTGACACTATTTTCAATATTTAGTTAGTGTATGTATGATTTTCTGATCGTAGAAATAGTTTTATGGCTGCTACCAAACTATTTAAGACAGATTGTGACTTATACTACACTGATTTTACTTTTAAAAAAGTACTTTGTCGTATCATTTACCTTATTGATAAAAAAAGTATTTCGTCGTATTATTTACCTTATTGTTAAAAAAGTACTTTATCGTATTGACCTTATTGTTGAAAAAGTACTTTATCGTATTGACCTTATTGTTGAAAAAGTACTTTATCGTATTGACCTTATTGTTGAAAAGTACTTTATCGTATTGACCTTATTGTTGAAAAAGTACTTTATCGTATTGACCTTATTGTTGAAAAGTACTTTATCGTATTGACCTTATTGTTGAAAAAAGTACTTTATCGTATCATTTACCTTATTGTTAAAAAGTGTTTTATCATGCAATTTTAATTTAAAAGATTATATGTTGAAATACTTTTTGAAAATTTGCGGATTTTAATAAAAGATTAAAATGGCTTTATTTTTAATAAAAAGTAATATTTTTAAATATTAGAAAAATATTTTACTCAATGCTTTCTAATTTGTTTTTGCTAAACTACATTAAAATGCATTCATGCATCCAGTTTAATTCATTGATGCATTAAACTGGATGCAGAATCTCTAGCCACGTAATTTATCAGGTTCTCTTTAACCTAACACTTTGATTGGCTATCAAGGCATTAGCTATTTTAACGAATATATGTTCCTTGAAATAATTGTTTATTTTAAGGGTTTTCCAAAACCATAACTTAACAATGCACCTATAGTTGTTATTAGATAATGCTTTTTTAACATATTTTAATCACTAGATACTTGTCAGTAAAAACTGTTCCATGCATGAATATTAAAAAATTGCAATCATTTTCGGTTATTACAAAAATGAAAAAACAAACGTTAGAATGCTCATTAAAATATAATATCACGCATCAAATTATTTATATACTTTATATATTTTATTTAGTTTTTATTTATATGTTTGGAAGTATGTTTAAAGACAAATACTAAAAACAAAATCCAATTATCTTGACCAAAGTTGCATCTGCAAATTAGCTGTATAATGAATCTGATTCACAATGAAATAGTAAACTTCCTTATTTGTTTTTTTAAATTATAATTATATAAAGATAATTTATTTTGGTTTTATTTAAATATATGGCTAAATTTCCTGTTTTCATTTTCTAAAGGTATTTCTTTTTCCAATGATTGAAACTTGTTCGATTCGCAGAAAAAAAATCTGAATACAAAGACTACAGCAGTTTGTTTACTTGTTATGGTGTATATCATAGACTACATATTATCTGGTTTTTTTTCATTTATCATTAGAACTAGTATATTTTACATGCAACCCAAGACAATTTTTTTTTCGAAATATAGTATTGGAGAATGCCAAGACTCTAAGGTTAGGATGGATACCTATTATCTGTGACATGAATGCAGATAGTAAATAATTATTCTTAATTTTTCCGCGAACTACACAAAAAGCAATACTTTGTGTTATTTGCTATATATTTATTTCATTTAAGTATATAAAAATAATCAAAAAATAAATTGGATAATATAACACAATGGCACTAAGCAGGCTGGTTTGTTCCAGAATAATTTAAAATGTTTTCATTTACGTCTTTAATAATTAAAATAAAATGAAAAATTAAATTTTACTTTAGTTTTGTTCGCGCGAACTATACACTATAAGAAATTAACTCTTGCTATGTTATTAGAAAGAGGCACGTTATAGATTGTGATGAATTGTCTTCTATCACCTGAAGTCACCTGAATGGATCACAGAAATGTTCCATCCCATAATCCCTGTTGAAGCCACAGTTTGGCTCTCTGCCAAATTAGCAGTTTCAGAATATAAGCATTAGAGCTGACGCGATGCCAGTTAGTATGTTATAATAATATAATAAAAATTTGATGTATGGCAATACCTTGATTTAATTTGTGTTTGACAGGAAAAAAATCATTTTTGCTGTTAAAATAAAAGTCTCAATCACTCATTCTTAAACCATGCATCGTGTTTTCTTTTGGTTCGACTTGACAAACTGAAAGCTGGTAAAGTAATTTTTTTTTATTCTTTCTGTGAACCGTTTATACAATGTCGCGTACAATCCTGATCACGAAGGGAGGAAAAACAGTGACTTTCAGGTGAAATTGTAAGTACATTTGTGAGTCATATTAGAAAAAACCGGAAAACTTTCACCTGACAGACAGCGAAATTCTTATGCAAGTCATCATGTCTCCTTGTCTTACAGCTAGAGCATTCTAATTTGTTTGATGAATCTACGAACTGTAGGGAAAGGAAGAGACTGGTGGGGTAAGGTGGAGAAAACTTCATCAACAAGTTTAAATGTAAAAAATAATTTATTTTTAGATTAATTTAATTCTAAAAATACTGATATCTATCTTTTATTTCAATGCGGAAATTACGTGTTTCATATTCAGATTTGCTGAAAGAACATGAATAATTCCTACATTTGCTTCGGTATTGACTCAACAAAGAGAGAAACCACAAACTTTTAAAATTCATTGGAAAATCTGGCGATGACTAACTGATGTGCAATTCTAAGCGACAATTCCAGTATTACTTGTTGCTTCTTGCATTATGACAAAAAACACGTTAGCTACAAGTTTCACAATTAAATTTTCTTGTCTTCTGTACTGTCTAGTTTCACATTGCTTTTGATGTTTGTTAACATCTTATAAATATAAACTAATTCATATTCTAGTTGTTATTTTATTCAAATTTTATCCTTCTGTAACCTTGTAATTTTAAAAACTAATCGTAATAAATATGATACTTAAAATTCATTTGTCATGCATTTTATTTCATATGAATATGAATCATTGCTTGCTTTATAAAAAATTAACTTTCAGAAATATTCACTATTAAGAGAACGAAGTATTTATAAAATCCTCAAATTTCATTCGACATTAAGGAGATATTTTTGTTGGATTTTAGATACTAAATATTTTATATCAGGTTCAATTTGTATCTTAAAAGGT
Source organism: Caerostris extrusa (assembly GCA_021605095.1). Lineage (NCBI taxonomy): Eukaryota > Metazoa > Arthropoda > Arachnida > Araneae > Araneidae > Caerostris > Caerostris extrusa. The sequence continues at coordinate 18,326 of BPLR01014735.1, read as the reverse complement.
ACAAGAAGAATTACTTTCATTTCACTATCTAATTTTCATGTTGATTTAATAAATTTTATTGTATGAACATTTATTCACTGGAATATATCGATATAAAAATTGTTGAAATAGCTACTGCTAGTTTTTAGGACATATCGGGGAAAGTTTTCGGGATTGCCGCGTTGTTAATATGCCATTTAGGCATTCAATTGATCAATTTGACTCAGTTTCATCCAAAATAATTTTTAAATCTGTAAGTTTTTCTTTCAAAAGAGTTGAAACATCATGAAAATTCATTCATTGCGTTTCAACATATAGGAATTTAAACATTGTCAAAATTAACTAACGGTTTTTATAAATGTCTGGTAATTCTTCAAAATGACGAAACTGCATGTTCTTGTCGAAAATTGTTCTATTTTTTTTAAAGTATAATAAATAAATAGTAAAAAGTATAATAAATAGTAGTAAGTAAGTATAATAAATAGTAAGTAAGTAAGTAAAGTAAAATAAATAATAAATAGTAAGTAAAGTAAGTAAAGTATAATAAATGGTAAGTAAGTAAGTAAAAATAGTAAGTATATAGTAAATATAAGTAAAAAAGTATAATAAATAGTAAAATTATAAGTAAGTAAAAAGTATAATAAATAGTAATAAATAAAGTATAAATAAATAGTAAAAGTAAAGTATAGTAAATAGTAAGTAAGTAAAGTATAATAAATAGTAAGTAAAAGTATAATAAATAGTAAGTAAAAAGTACAATAAATAGTAAATAAAGTAAAGTACAATAAGTAGTAAATAAGTAAAGTACAATAAGTAGTAAATAAGTAAAGTACAATAAGTAGTAAATAAAGTAAAGTACAATAAGTTAGTAAAGTAAAGTACAATAAGTAGTAAGTAAAATAAGTACAATAAGTAGTAAATAAAGTTAAAGTAAAGTACAATAAGTTGGTAAGTAAATGAAGTACAATAAGTGGTAAGTAAAGTAACGTACAATAAATTATTAAGTAAAGTAAAGTACAATAAGTGGTAAGTAAGTAAAGTACAATAAGAAGTAGTAAGTAACGCACAATAAGTGGTAAATAAGTAACAAATAAGTAGTAAGTAGCCCTTACAATAAGTAGTAAGTAAGTAAAGCACAATAAGTAGTAAGTAAGTAAAGCACAATAAGTAGTAAGTAAGTAAAGTAAAGCACAATAAGTAGTAAGTAAAAGTAAAGTGTAATAATAAGTGGTAAATTAGTAAAGTGTAATAATAAAATAGTACGTGGTAAAGTGCAAGAAGCGTACCAATGATAAAATTTTAAGTAAGGTTATGTAAAGAAAAAAGACATAATTATTTTATTACTGAAATTAATAGCTATTTTATAAATATCTGTTTCATAAAAAGTTGAATCATATTTCTGAAATGAAGATTCTCTACAAAACGTCACCCTTTCCCTCAGCAAACAAAAAAAGAAAAAGATTTTCTAAACGACTTCCATGACTGTATAGTCATTTTTCTTTTCCAAGCCATCTTAAATTGCTCGTTTGCTGTGAGTGCAGAGAGATATCAAATGTCCCTTTTTCAAACGGTATCCTTCTACGGCACTGGCAGTGTGGTCCATTTCATGGAGCATTGCAAATGTTAAACTTTCTGTGTTTTTGTCATTCTCACAATTCACTTCTGAGAAACCAGCATTAACAGAAGAAAAAAAGAAAAACCCGACACTGCCCAAAGCAATTACGAGATTTACATAATAAGCCTCACATCGAGGTTCTTGACATTTTTGCAATGTACAATAGGGATTGATGGGACTCTTCAAGATGGTTATGTGCTGTGAGGGAATAGTGATATATCGTTGGTTAAGCTTTTTGATGATTCATTATTCAAGAGGTTTAGGAGGTTAAGCCCAAGTTAGGTAATTTATAGTTGGGAAATGTGCACCCTTTTATTTGTTATGTTATGAAATCTTAATAAACGCCCTGTTGTGTGATTTGTGTTGGGATAGTATGATCTTCCGATTCTAATGTGATTTATTATTTTGCGGAAGTAAAAATAAAATGAAATAATAATTAATTATCATGTGAACAGACTATTATTAGTGATTTTTTTGTTACATTTATCAGTTTTGAAATAATTAAAATCAGTATTGGACATTTTAAGTATTTTTTTAAATAAGTATCGCAAAAAACTAACATAAACTGACCTTAAAGGTTTACAAAATATTTAAATGAATAAATTAATGATATTTATTATGAATCATATGTGAATTATATAATGCGCAATTTTAAAAATATTTTTTTTTTTCGAAGAATATTTGTTAGTTATTTATTTTTATATTAATGATTGAGTGTTATTATTTTTAGGAAGGGATCAAATTAATTATTATACTTGCAATAAAAAATAAAAAAAAAAAAAAAATTGGAAATAATTTTAAATAAGGTATGAGAAGAGCATATTGAATTTTTAAGTACAATATTATTGAATTTAAAAGAAATTTATTTAAACTGAGTAAAGGGAAAAATTAGAGTATAGTCAAATTAATTTAAACTATTATTGTGATTAAATTATTATTTTTTACTTTATTATATCTATAACAATATTTTCCATCAATTTTTAGCAAAAACTAAAACTATTATAATAATAACTTGCAACTTTTATTTACTCAGTTAATATTTACTAGCATTATTTTTTTATATAAATGATTGAGTGTAATTATTTTTAGGAAGGGTCAAATAAATTCATTAATAAAAATTTCGCAATGGAAAAATTGGAAATAGCTTCCTTGAAATTATCAGAAGAACATATTGAATTTTTAAGTACAATATTATTGAATTTAAAAGAAATTTATTTAAACTGAGTAAAGGGAAAAATTAAGGTATAGTCAAATTAATTTAAACTATTATTGTGATTAAATTACTATTTACTTTTATTATATCTATAACAATTTTTTCCACTAATTTTTAACAAAAACTAAAATTATCATTATAATAATAAATTGTACCTTTTATTTACTCAGTTAATATTTATTAGCCTTACTTTTTTTTATGTAAATGATTCAGTGTAATTATTTTTAGAAAGAGAGTCAAATCAAATGGTTAATAAAAAAAATTCGCAATGAAAAAAATAGGAAATAATTTTAAGGAAGCTATAAGAAGATAATAGAGAGTTTTTGCATAACGTTTTTCATCGTCCGATATTTTTCTTCCTAGCGTGCATGTTCATAGGAATAGCTCAGTAGTGCAATATTACAGATACGCATGCGCAATAGGTACAATGCTTCCTATGAACATGCGCGCTAGGGAAGAAAAAGTATCGGACAATAAAAAAAAGTTATGCAAAAACTCTCTAATATTGAATTTTTTACGAACTATATTATTGAATTTAAAAGAAGTTCCTTTAAAAAGTGAATAAAAGGGAAACGTATAGTTAAATTAATTTAAACGATTATTTTGATTAAATTACTGTTTTATTTTATTATGTCTATAGCAATTTTTTTTTTTTTTTTTTTTAACAAAAACTAAAATTATCACTATGATAATAAATTGTACCTTTTATTTACTCAATTAATATTTACTATCCTTATATTTTTGATATAAATGATTGAGTGCAATTATTTTTAGTTGGTCAGATAAATTCGTTAATAAAAATTTCGCAATGAAAAAAAAAATAGGAAATAATTTTAAGGAAGCTGTAAGAAGAGAATATCGAATTATATTTACTCATAATATTATTGAATTTAAAAGAAATTCATTTATAGTGAGTAAAAGGAATAAGTATCGAGAAAAAAAGGTACATAAACAGATCTTTAAAATTTACAAATATGATTAAATGAGTAAATTAACGATATATAATTCACAAATGATCCATAATAAATAATGGATAATTTTTTTTAATATTTTCGGGAGTCCACAAGTTTTTTATTACCTAACTCATAGTGTGGGAGAAAGCATTTAAGAAAAACCATGAGTAAGCGTAACTTAAACGAGTAAATAAATGGTTCAATGTATTATTATAATGAAAGTTTACGTATTGTTAAAAAATTGGAGGGGAAAAAAAAGTGTTAAAAACATAATAAAATAAAATAACTATTTAATCACAATAATGGTTTAAATTAACTTAACTATACGTTTCTTTTATTTTTATTTTGTTTTGTCTATAACACTTTTTTCCTCCAATTTTTTTTAACAAAAGTTATCATTATAATAATAAATTGTATCTTTTATTTACTCAGTTAAGTACTGTTTACTCATCGTTCTTTATAAATGTTTCTCCCACATTGATTAGGTAATAAAAAAGTCTATGAAACTTCACTTCTTTGCAATGCCCTTTCAAATAAATTAGCTATAATCCATCTATCTTCAAAAAGAAAGGTAGGCAAATCCTTACGCAAAACTTTTATTTCTTAAGTAATAAACTTCATGCATGCCCTGACTCACTCGTGTTAAATTTTAATTTGCAATCTCGTAACGGATCCACCTAAAACCCACACACACACGAGTTTAAATTTATCGCTTTTCGGCAACTTTGAAGCAGCCAGTCTAATCCAACAACAGAAGGACAGAGCCAGTCAAAAGATTCATACAATAAAAAACCATCGAGGCAATGACTCATTCCATCAGGTGTCATGGGGTTTATATTTGGCTGCAGGAAGTTGTGGATTAACGTGACACATGGCCTATTGAGCGGGATTCCGACTCTTGATATTCTTTTCTGGAGCAGGGCCAAGTGCAGGCTGAACTGGAGGCGAGGGATGTTTTATTTGGATGAATGAATGAATTTCTTCTCTGGGAGATGTGCTGTCAGGGTTGGAAGAAGAAAATATGGTTCAGGTGACGGAAAAGATACGTTGGGACATGCTGAGGTTTGACGTCTTCATTCTGGAAGACAGTAAAACTCTTGGTAGGCAAATGATAAAAGTTGTGTAAGATTTGTGGTCAGAACCGTTTGGTAAACAAAATAAACTTTTCAAGTAGTCACTTTTAATTGACTATAGATCTTAAAATTACTTTTCTTAAATAAAACAGCTCGTTTTTTTATGAATAAATCAAATTTATCGATACTATGATAACAGGTTGTATCATCGAAATTAATTAATACATTAAATAATTTTTGAAATTCTTTTACAATTTTCTTTGTAAAATATGGTGTATATGTGTTTTTGTCTCAAGCTATTAGGATTTTCAATAATTGGTACCTTAGCTGTTTCTTTTCGTTTTTTGTTAGTTTAATTTTTTGTTTTATTTGGATGAATAAATGAATTTCTTCTCTGGGAGATGTAAGTACTGTCAGGGTTGGACGTAGAAGAAAAAATATGGTTCAGGTGACGGATAAGATACGCTGGGACATGCTGAGGTTTGACGTCTTCATTCTGGAAGACAGTAAAACTTTTGGTAGGCAAATGATAAAAGTTGTGTAAGATTTGTGGTCAGAGCCGTTTGGCAAACAAAATAAACTTTTCAAGTAGTCGCTTTTAATTGGCTGCAGATCTTAAACTTTTGATAAGTTATTTTTAAGCTTATATGTATTTCCCAGAGTTTTTAGGTAAGGAATAGTACTAATTTCGATATTAAAAATAGGGTTCATTATTGAAAATTAAAATATCTAAGAGAGATTTTTAATAGAGTGACAGTGCATACCATTTATTTCAAAATAATAGGGAAAACATTTCGATTTTCATTGAATCTTTCTGTAAATCGAATACCAATTTTTGAATTTGACAAATCGACGTAAATTATTAAACTAATAATTTTCAAACATTGTAAACTTTGTAGGATTGTTTTTTGACCTTTTAGTCACCGACCCGAATAATTCTCTCTCTTTCGCAACCAATTTTCTTTGCTAAATTAAAAGAATTTTTCGATTTTTTTTTTTTCATTTTGTCTGAGTGAACTCTTCTTACGAAAATTTAAATATTTAGGGCATTATTCTTTGTCATTGGTTCAACAGTCCTATAGTCTGTCTACTGGCAGATTAGTAGAGTTGTAGCCATACTCCCAACAGTCATATAAGACCGGGACTTACTGTTTAAAGTGCATTCCAAACCACTACAAACATCCATTGCGTCAGAGCGCTAGTCATTCGGCCATTACGCCCCATATTTAGAGCATTAAGCTTCAAAAAATATTGTTAATACTTGCAATTAACTAATACAATGCATTCAAATAAAACAATAAGGAACTAACAAACATTTAGTTTTATTATATAAAACTGCTCGTTTTTATGAATAAATCAGATTTATCGATACTGTAATTACAGGTTGTACTGCCGGAATTAAATAATATATTAAATAATTTTGAAATTTTTTTTTGAATATTTTAACTTTCTTTATTGCAAAATAGGGTATGCGGGTTGTTAAAAGCTATTAGGCACTGCAATAATTGGGACCTTAATTTTTCATTTTCCGTTTTGTTTTTTGTTTTTGTCTGTGTGAAAAATATCCCATCCTACTTTAAGTCTGTTCACGTTTTACACTTTGAAGAACTATTGATGTAAACGATTACAAAAGACACATTTCAGGAGGACAAAAATAATTAACAATTGTTGTAGGGTTAATAGTTGTGTATTTTTATGCATTCATTTCCGAAATAAAAATATTGAATTTGCAAATAGATTGGTTCAATATCTTATATCATAACTAACTTTAAAATAAAAGTAGTTATTCTCTGCACCATTGTATATTTTTATAAAAATAAGATAAATAATTTTGTAGTTTTTTTTTTAATTCAATTTTTATCTTACTAACATTAACAGTAGTAAAATTTTCAAAACGCACTTTAGCTAGTACATTTATAAAGTTTCACGAATTTTTCTTTTGGATTAATCCGAAGTGAATTTTTATTTTTATTTAAAACTTCGTGAGAATATTTATTTTTATTTATAAGTATAATATTGTAAACAATCTGAAATGAGGTTTATAATTTTTTTTAAAGCAGTTCCATAACAAAGTTTTGTTTCATTGAATTGAGAGAACTTGTTTTCATTCAGAAAACTGGATGTTTTGCGTTACATACTAACGATTCATTTAAATTTGATTTAACAATTCCTTATTGTGTTATGTACTAACGATTCGCTATTGAGTTATTTACTAACGATTCGTTTAAATTTGATTTTACAATTCGTTATTGGTTTATGTACCAACGATTCGTTTAAACTTGATTTAATGATTCCTTATTGCGTTATGTGCTAACGATTTACTAACGATTCGTTTAAACTTGATTTAAACGATTTGTTTAAACTTGATTTAACGACTTGTTTAAACTTGATTTAACGATTTGTTTAAACTTGATTTAACGATTTGTTTAAACTTGATTTAACGATTTGTTTAAACTTGATTTAACGATTTAACGATTTAACGATTTGTTTAAACTTGATTTAACGATTTGTTTAAACTTGATTTAACGATTTGTTTAAACTTGATTTAACGATTTGTTTAAACTTGATTTAACGATTTGTTTAAACTTGATTTAACGATTTAACGATTTAACGATTTGTTTAAACTTGTTTAACGATTCGTTTAAACTTGATTTAACGATTCGTTTACTAACGATTCTAACGTCAAATCTTGAGTTATATCAGTGAACATATTTTTAGAATAGATCATCACTAGAGTTGCTAGTTTTTCAAGCTTTAATTTTTTAAAAAATAAGTTGTTTGAACAACTGTTGAATAATATCAGTTTTAAATTTATGTCACTGTATATGTCAGCTCTCTTTTCATCATTTCATTTTCTTTTACCATTACGTTTTGCATAAAAAATCTTGCAAGTAAGGCAATTTAAAAACTGATCCTTAAAAGCAAGGTTCTCAAATTGTCAAACAGTCATCCCACTATTCACTTTTTACGATTCTGGATTTCAGCCATCACATGCCTTTCATCCAGACCTCATAAAACGTCTCTTCATTCCTAGATTTTAATCATTCTAACGACTTGGACAATTTTGGGGGGGAAGGCCAGACTTGTAACTGCCAACTGCTTTCTGTCTTCTCGTCTGGATAAAAACTGCACATTTTAAATTTTTTCCCCCTCTTTAATCATAACTATCTAATTATATTTTTTAAAAATTTTTGCCGTGAAGGTATTTTCACCTCACTTTTTCCTTCTCTATTGAGCATGCCTGCTAAATAATTTTAAAGATGAGGATCATTGCCTTCGTTTTTATCAAGTCACACCAAAAGAAACTCTTAAGGGGCAACACGCCTTTATTTTTTATTTTGATACAATTTATTAATATATGTTTAACTCATTAAGGAAATTTTTAATATTATTGACTATGTGGAGGTTTTAGGACTATATTTACCCCATAGGTACTCCGTAGCAGGTACATCCATATCCATATCCGCCTTTATTTCAACAATTTAAATTAACAGGAAATGAAGGTGCTGATCAAGATTCTTTAATTTTAACTGGTGTTTCGGCATTGTACAAGAGTATTGTACAATGGTTGTCGGAAAACCAGTTAAAATTAGAGTAGGCGTTCTCCGAGCCTATGCTGCAGCAGGATGGTTTTAAAATCATCTGAAATTGCCATTTAAAAATTAAGTTTTTAAAATTGAGGTTTCGATGTTTTTTTCGACATTGTACAATTATTTCGATATCGACATTGTACAACTTTACAAGAATCAATTTTCAATCACTGATGACTAAAAGAATCACTGATGACTTTTGGTAAATAACTAATCTTAATGCAACTCTAATGCCATCGCGTGTAAAGTTTACTAAAACTTTACAACGACTTAAACCATCGTGAGTAAAGTTTGCCTTAACTTTACAACTACTCTAAAACCATCGTGTGTAAAGTTTCAGCAATAGCGCGTCTCTGTTATTTATTGATGATTTAGTCAACTAAAACACATTATTAAAGCTATACCATGGGAATTTGCAAACGGAGTGAATATGATGGGTAATTCATAGTTTATTTAATTTCGTTCTTCTAAAGCTGATATTATCTTTTTGTTTCATTTCAGATTATTATGGGCTCACACGGATTCAAGTTATTCTCTCTGTTTTATTTTGTTTTCCTGTGGTTAATCTGTAAAGCTTATGAAGGTGGCATCTGCGATGAACCTCAAACTTCCATTTTCTGTACATGTGATACAAGGTATAGAGAGACTAGTATATTGTGCTATGTCACCAATAACCTGAGTAAGTACGATGAGGTATGGAATTCATTGAGTGATGTTGACAATGTGATCAGTGTAAAACTGAATTCCATGCTGCCCATGAGATTAGATTTCATTCCAATTGACAGTCTGAAGCGCATCGAAACTTTGAAAAGTTTGACCGTCCAGCAAGCGAATTTAGGTGTTCTCGAAGCCTATGCCGTGTCAGATTTGAAGGAACTTCGAGAACTGGAATTGGATGGCAGTGAGATAACAAGGCTGAAACGAACGCCATTGCAAATCTACAAAAACTGAAGAAGCTCTCACTCAGTGAAAATTTGCTTCATGAAGTTTTGGAAAAGTCTCTAATGGGATTGGCCGATCTTGAACAATTGTTTCTGGATCGCAACAATATCTCCAGAATTGAAGCTTGTGCTTTTTGTGATCTGCACAGTCTGAAAGAACTGGAGCTCTGGGGTAACCAGATCACTGATCTCACCGAGTACATGTTCCGTGGTCTTCGATATCTGAGAAGATTAGATCTGTACAAAAATCAGATCAGGATTTTGAATGACAAGATTTTCCATCCCATGCCCAAGCTTGTAGAAATAGATCTGAAGGATAATTTGATTAGCCATATTGCACCAAATGCCTTTGTGGGATTAGACAAGCTCCAGATCTTGATGCTGAATTCAAACAAAATAAAAGTATTGCCCGACCAAGTTTTTAAGCCACTGAAGAATTTAAGATCTTTGGATATGTACCACAACGAGCTGGAGACATTGCAAGTTGAAGTGGTGAAAAACATGGCGAACGTTAAAGATGAGCAATTTTCTTTTTCATTTAAAGGTAAGACAGAAATTTCCTTTTTTTACATTGAAGAATTTATGTTAAAATTGAGATTCTGACAATTGCCATGTTTTGTATTAAATAGTATTGACAGTAAGTATCATGAATTGAATAATGTGTTGATGGGCATTCTTTTTGGAATAATAACATAAGATAGTGTAGGCTTATAGATAATTTTTTCCACTGAGCTTATACGATTATGATTGAGAGGACCATCTGCGGCACTTTTATGCTTGTTTTGACACAACCCTCGGGTTTTCAGAGAACACTTAACAAAAATAGAAGTGTACACTTAGAACTTGACATAAAGCACATGCGTGAGTGTTAATGGAAGGGTGGTACTATAAAGGTGTTAAGTCCAAAATTTCTGGCCAAAATTATCTTTTTTATGTGACAATATAGTGTTTAGCTAAAATATTATTTATTGTACACTTTTATGTTATTTAATATTATTTATATTTGATGCAATAGATTTATTTTTTGCACATATTTAGTTTAAATTGCCATATTGCCATATTGTTTAAAAATCGATCTTAAAGCGTGAAAAGAATCGTTAGAATTTCTATTAATAATGCAGAATATTTGTTGTTGTCTGTTACATATATCTTACAATTTGTGTACATTTTTTAATACAAATATTTGGAAAACAAAATATGCTTCTTTTACTATAATAGAAATTTAAATTTTATTTATTAATGTAAAAATGCATGTAGTTTTTTTTTAATATTTCAGAAAAAGGATGCATTTTTTATAACATTAAAAATATTAAAATACAGAAATTTTATTTGTATTCTTATTACATTAAAATTAATCAGTTTTAAACGTTTGCAAAAAATCAATTTTACATTAGTGAATATTCTAAAGATAGCTTATGTGCTAGTCTTATTGAAAAACAAACACAAGTGTATTTTTTTTTTATCAATCAAAATTTTTCTGCAGTTTTTTCAGGAAATTCACGAAATTTATGGTTGAATTTTTAGTGTTATTGAAATATTGATTTATTAAATATTCTTGAATTTTTACAAGACACAAAAAATTATGATTTATAAATTCAAAGCTATTTAAGTTTAATTTAAAAATATTTTTAACCAAAAATTCATTCCTAATGACAATAGTTTTTAGTTTTTCCACTAAAATGTTCTTTTTTATGTTCTAACTGCTAAAGGAAATAAACAAAATAATTTTTACTGATGACGAAGAAAATTAATACTTCTAAGGAAATAAAAGGCAATTTTTATCTGTTACTTTTGCAATTTGCATATCTCATCAATTTTAAGAAAATCAGTGCCAACTTATATGAGAAACAATTTTATACAATTTTTTAAGCAAGTGATAAGCAGTCTAATAAGGACGAACAAAAACTATTGAAAGTAATTTGAGATACTTGGGAAAAATTCTCATTTGTAGCTAACATCATTCTTTAAATGTTTTGAAATATTCGATTATTTTTTTCCTTCATGTTTACATTCTATTTTTTTCTTTCATTTTTACATCTTCGAATCTCTGCTGATGTGGATTATGCAACAATGTTAGAGGTCGATTAAATTAGAAAATAATGCTGTATGTTTGCCACTTACGCCTTTCCAACGCAGCTTAATAATGGCGAACAAAAAAAAAAAACTACTGAAAATTATTTGAGATACATGTGAAAAATCTCATTTGTAGTTGACATCGTTAAAAATTTTTGAAAATATTATTCGAATATTTTTTTCCTTCATCTTCTTTACATCTTTGAATCTCTGCTGATGTGGATTATTCAACAATGTTGGAGGTCGTTGAAATTAGAAAACAGTGCTATATGTTTGCCACTTAAGCGCCTCCAACACAACCTAATAATGGCGAACAAAAAGCACTTAAAATATTTATGAAAAAACTCATTTGTAGCTGACGTCATTTAAAATATTTTTGAAAATATTATTAGATTTTTTTCACTTTATCTTCTTTACATCTTACCGTTTTCTTATATAAAAACCCATTTTCACATTTTTTGCAAATTGCCATATGGGCTAATATACTTTTTCGAACAATACTACCAAAATTATCATCGAAAAGAATTCGCACAGAAAGCGTCTGAACAGATGTTCCCTCCCTTGACCATAAATCAAACACCAACTCGGTTCTTTCAGGATGAGGAATAAGGTTCTTAAATCATCAATAACTGTCAACACTACCGCAGGAAGCTATTATTTACGCCGGCCCTCCAGGACAGAGGTAGTTAAAGGTGAATTTCGATTAATCTGAAGATACTGATCGGTTGGCTCTTATACACAAGATGGGAAGAAAAATAAAACGATTATTTATTGGTAGGTAGTTACAGTACTTAAGCTTCTGTAGTAGTGTTTTCAAAAAATGATTTAGTAGAACATATTTGCTGTCTACATTGTTATTGTTTGTAAATGTTTCTGAATACGATGAATTTTATTTAATGGCAGATTTCATTCGCTATGGTTGTATGCAAAATGGTGCATTTAACAAACATCCATGTATATTTCTTCTACTTATTTGAGTTGTTAAAATGTTGGTTACAGTAGTAGTTGGTTTAAATGTTGGTTACAGTAGTAGTTGATTTAAAATGATGGTTACAGTAGTTGGATACAGAAATCAAGTTGGCAGCTCTACTTAAATGACTTTATAAGCATCGTCTTTAAAAGCATATTTTAATTAAAAAATTAATATTTGTGTGTATAAGCTTTTAAGTTTTTGCTACTACAATGCTTTATATTTTTTTATTTCAAAATTGTGTACAGCATTATGCTTTTTAAATTTTTATATTTAGGGTGCTCATAAAACCACGAACCGCGTAAAAAACATTCATATATAAACAATATAACGTAAAAAATAATATAAATATAAAAATTTGATGCGTGTTATTACTATGTTATTATTTTGGTATTTGGTTAAGTGTCTCAATACAAATTCAAAATGGATCAGTTGCCGGTTTCTATTTATCTGTTATTTAAATATTCATATCTGAATTTTTTTTACAAATATATATTGATGCAAATTGGCTTGTACATTTTAATGCAATTACTAGCAACAAACTTGTCTACTTTGTAAAACGAAATTTTAGAATGGAACATATTTTTGGTAAACCCATAAATTTTTCAGGCAAAAATTTGCCTGTAGCTATTGTCTTCTTAGTCGTCAACGAGGTTGAGATTTTTGAAGATAAGAAAGATAGAAAAATAACATAGATTTTTCATCCGGGTTATTCATGTTAGTTTGCAATAAACTAGAAAATATTTTATATTTATATATATTTAAAAATATTTATATATATATTTTTCTAATGTTTAAATATTATTCGGTACTTTTTATTAAATTAGAACCACATCATGCTACATATTTTAATCTTTCATCAAAAATCTGATTTTTTTTTAGTAGAATTTCAAACCTATCCCAGGAAATTTTGAAATTCAATTGGCATTAATGAAACGACTGAGACATGACCTCAGGCTTTTTCATGCACCTCCGATATTAACAAATATTCAAAGTATTTCTTTATTTCATAGTTTATTACATTCATGTCTGATTTTCTGATCCGCAATACTCAACCTTATTTTGTATGGTAAAAAACGCTTTTAATTAATCATCTATTTAATCCACAATTTCGATCATTTAAATTTTTGCCAATTCAACTTTTGTTTGTTGTAGATTATCGAAAACAACCATTATAATAAAATTTGGCTATTGATTACTGAAAGTAGAATTAATGTTCAACATTTCCGTTTCATTGAATTTGCATTAAAATTAATAACAAGAATAAAATAGGAATATTTACCATTTTTTTGTAAGAAATAAAATAGTAATACTGGTGCACATAGTGATATATAAAATGATTGCATGATTTCTTGGATATTTCTGCAAAAAAATTGATAAAATTAATCATATTTTGCAAGATTCGTTATTTAATAAATACATATTTACATATATTTCTTTAATGTTGTGCAACATATCTATAACAAGAACAAAACATATCAGGCATGTATGAAAAAGAAAATTCCAATTTTTCTTCTAACTTTTTCTTTAGTTAATTTTTTTCCCTTCTTCCACTACGTTATTTTTTATTAAGGCTTCCTCCCATAATCCCTCATTCCCCCAATACACCCAGGTCACTATCCCCTCCCCTTGATTGTTCTACTGCCACCTAGGGCGCAGTGTTTGCCCATTTGGGAACCTTGTGATTGATTGATCCATTGATTGTGGTGTTCAATATCCTTTTACGTTTGCGTTTCATTCTAATGTACATTTGTTTAATTTTGATTCTGAGTAATAACAAGTAATAAAAAATTTTTTTTTAAAGTCAATTCCTACTTTTTTTTTTTTTATATTGCAGAAAGTCCTTTATAAATAATTTTCATTCATTTTTTTCAGTTAGAAAAAATTCTCTCTTTCTCACATACACACTTTCCATCCACATGTTTCATTTTCCATTTTTGTTCCCCTCCTTGACTCAGACTAGAACCCAGAATGAAAAAAGAATCTGAAAAATAAATTTTTTTCCATTGATCTACACGCTTCGCCATTAAGGTTTATATTCCTAAATTTATATCCTACTAAATATCTTATATAAGAGAAATTTTTGTCTCCCACATATAAAACTAAAATTAATTAATCAATTAAATTTAATTAATGAATTAATATCTGAAAAAACTGTACTAACATCAAGTGTCATCCACTACAAACTTAAAAAATGTATTTGAACTTGAGTGGAAGAATAAAAGTATTTTATTAACGATTGAAAATTTGAACAAGATACATATATATAGGGAGAGTGTGAACTAATAATAGGAATTGAAAAAGTATTCTTCTAAACAGTTATAAGCAAATATTTTATACCAAAATAATCAAGTAAGCTTATTTTGCATTTTTCATTGTTGAATTTATTTTTACTGAAATTTGCAATTCATTGTCATTATGATATAGAATTTTTAAAAAAATGTTAATTTAAAAATTAAAATGCAATTTGTATTCTCGAAAAGAAAGATTACAAATTTTATATATTGACCATCAAGAATTGAGTTTGAGTATCGACATGGTATAGCAATGCCGTAAAATGGAAATTTGTTCAGTACGTTTAAGATCAAGGTTGATTTTTTTCTCGTATTCTACGTCGAAGCATAAAAAAAAATATTTTGCGTGACCAGCCAAAGGCAAAGCTTGTTTAAACAGTAATCTGTGTGTATTTTATGTGCTTTTCTTCCACGTAAAATGCATTCGATTATTGATATCGAATACGTTTAATGAATAATTTTTTCTTCACTTTCACAATTTATTCTCCCATTTTATCCAGCTGTTTCAGCTTTTAGTGCTTCTGTATTGATTCCTGAAAAATTCTGTTAACATAGGAACATCTGAATGAATTTGAAAATGGCCGAGTTACCATATCCTGTTATTGATGCACATACAGTATCATATCAAAAATTAATTATTTAAGCATAAAAAATATATCAATTAGAATACGGAATTGATGAAATAAATTAAATACATTATTATTAAATGTATGTAGATTTATTAATCATGTAGTAATCAATTAATTATAGCGT
Organism: Caerostris extrusa; assembly: GCA_021605095.1. NCBI lineage: Eukaryota > Metazoa > Arthropoda > Arachnida > Araneae > Araneidae > Caerostris > Caerostris extrusa. The sequence goes on along the minus strand of BPLR01014735.1, from coordinate 2,872 downwards.
AATAATTTATGTATTAATCAAATTAATAATGTCATGTAATTTATGTATTTATTATCATGTAATAATTTATGTATTAATCAAATTTATTATCATGCAATAATTTATGTATTAATCAAACCTTTAACTATCGTGTAATAATTCATGTAGTAATCCAATTAACTAACGGTAAACGTATTTAGAGATAATTATGTTATTAATAAACAATTGAGAAGTGGAAGGTAATCAAAACAATATTATAGCAAAAAATATTTTATAGGATAACATGCAGTATACTTTTTCTATTTCGTCTTGTGCTTAAAATAATTCAATAGAATAATTAACTACTGATGGTTCAGTTTAATTATTCTTTAAACTTTAATTTGTTTAAAGGCTTAGAAATTGTATTTTATTTAAAAATTTTTAAACAATTTAATTTAAAAAAATTTTATCAATAAAAATTATATTGAGAAAAAGAAATAACAGTTTCAACTTATATTAATTGTATCCTAGAATTCTTTTTACCACTGGTTAGTTCCTTCTAAATTTCAGTTTTCCCAAAAGAATTTCTTTTCCTTGCTAATAAATAGAGGATTGTTCTAAATTAGTAAAGTAAAAAAGGTTATTGGTCTTTTTTGTTGTTGACATAACACAATTCAATTTGAAGTGGTTGAACTAATAAAATTAAAAAAAATTCTATTATATTTTCAAATTACTATTTTTTCTTTACGTTTCTATCTGTTTGTTTTTGTGAATATTTCAGCATAAAATAATATTAAAATCTTTAAACTTGAAATAAATATTAGCATTAAGCATTCTGAATTATTTTTTCACTGAATTTCATTTTTTTTTATCTGGTGGAAAGTCGAAAATCCTAAACATTGTTACCATTTATATTTTAATTGCACAAAAACCTTATTTTATTTCTGGTGGCTTGATCGTTTTTCTCTCTATTTTTCTATAAAAATAATTTTTAGAAAGTCAAGGAATTAGTAATTTTTTGAGAAATTTATGCACATTTGTGTTCGTTTTTAGTATATTGTTTGTTTCAATTGTTCTATGTTGACTTATTTATATTTTACTTTTTAAATTCTTTTATTTTTAAACAGTGTTCTCAATAATTGCAATCATTCGGAAACATTCCATTATAATTTGTCAAACTATTTGCACTTTCACCGGTATTTTTCTAATAAATTGTTGTTGTTTGTTGTTTTTCTAATAATTTTTTCTAATAAACTGTTAATTGTTTTTCTAATACCATTGTTTTTCTAATATAAACTGTTAATTGTTTTTCTAATAAATTGTTTCTAATAAACTGGTATTGTTTTTTTTGTAATAATTTTTCTGATTAATATATATTGTTTGTTTCAATTGTTCTATTACGTTGGCTAATTTATCACTTTTACTTTTTTAAATTCTTTTTATTTTATAAATAGTCATTCACTACTCATATTTCAATCATTTACAATCATACCATTGTAATTTGTCGCACGATTTGCATTTTTGCGTAGGCAATGTCGTAATTAAATTTACCAAAACAACAACATTTTATATTTCTAGGGCAACATCCGGGTCATATCTCGCCCGTCAGTTTTAAACAATAAAACGTATATATTTCTACAGTTTTCCACAGATCACACTCGGCACTTCCATTTTCCGATCTCATTTATAGCAAAGATAGTTTTTAGTTTTACTTTATTATATTTTTCCTTTTTTCTACAAAAAAGCTGCTTAATTTTTCAGATGTCTTTCTTAACTCCCGCACTTGAATGTCACTCTTGAATTAGTTTGAGAAGTGCTCATCCTTTTCCTTGTTCTCACTTGCGATTTCTTGGAGTTAGAAAGTAATCCCATGCTTGCTCTTTCATCTGTAGAATAATTTTTTTGTACCAAAACAGAAGTCGTAGTTTGTTTACTTGAATTTGCTTTTTATTTTATATAGCATTCTCGACGTTTTGTTTTTATTGATGTAAATTCCGTGGTAACTTCAAACATTTTACCTTAGGTTTCACGACAATATCTAGTCAGTACTTCATTTAATCTCCTTTCACCCCTAAAAATTCCGTAGTAGCCTCAATGTTTTTATTCCATTTTGTTAATAGTTTATTCTTACTAAGGTGGTTCAGAATATTAGTCTTAATTGTAATTAACACAAAACAAGTTGAGGATGTAAATACCAATATTTGTGCTTAGACAAAAAATCGCCTGGCTAAAATGGCAAAATAGTGAAGGCTAGGATCTGGAAAGCTTTTTGTGGCGCCAACTAAGTGATAAGTCACCAAAATGTAGTAACCCGTATCTCCTTGTACTCACAGTTTGCAATTCAATTCAATTCCACTTCACAATCAGCAACCCATTTACTCTGTGCGCGCTTTGGCCAAACAAAATGTTTTTGACGCCAAATCCTTCAATAGTCTCCATTCTGCGATTTTACCAAATAATCACACTTCATAAAACGCTCATGTAGCCTAATCTTTAATTGAGTAGCACACGTTTTGTACTTTAAAAACTTTTTGAGCCATGCTAGTGGAAGCTATCGCTAAATTAAAAATATTTAGCCTTTGAGATGTGTGTACCTGGCACATCAGTCAAATGTTATATATATATAAACCCACTTCCTCCCCACATCGAAAGCCGCAAAAACTAAAATTATATTGATCCTGGGCATCACTAAAATATATACAATAAGCACTTATATCCTTTGCGTAAAAAGCCAAAAACCATATAAATTCTTATATCTATCACCTTGACTATAATCACCCTGAGTGCCTCGCTATAACTTTGGTTCAAACAATGCTAAATATTTATTTAAATGTTGGACAAAACTGTTCCTTTTTCCCTTTTTTTGAAAACAAACTTAAGAAGCCTGCGATCAAAATCAACAGCAATACATTAA
>BPLR01014734.1:0-73746 GCA_021605095.1 Caerostris extrusa | reverse complement strand
TTCACCACGATGGGATTTTATCTCCGGGGCTGGGGTGAAAAATTTTTGGTTTCGTTTAGATGTGACAAGCCACGTGGGTTTTCTGCCTGTTGGATCTGAAAAGGCATGCAGGGGTTCTCCAGTCCGCAGATATGGGATTGTCGGAATCCTTTAAAAGTATGGCGCAGTCTCCTCACACCATAAGTAATGCCGCCTCAATTGACAACATTGTCAGCGGTAATAAAGTTCGGGGGGGTAAGGGGATCTTTTATTATAGATGCCGATGAATTGAAACCTTAACGTGACAAGCGTTTGTGGCCACAAGTATTGAGAGGTTAGTAGAGTGGATTCTTCAGTGTGATGAATGTTAGACTGAGGGAAAAATATCTGCAGCTCAATTTTTTGTTATTCATACTTGTGTACTGCTTTATATAAAAAAGAGGACATTTTTTTCTCTGAAGGACACAAATACTTTTGATAGAATCTATCAGTACCTTTAAAGGAACAAAGATTTTTTGCCTTACAATTTTATAGATCCACATGTTTATGAGTGAGGAAATAGATCATTTGAGTACACATACTTTAATATATTTTGAGTGTGAAAATAAGTAAACGTATGGAATAGAACCATTTACAGTGAAAGTTTTTAGACTGTTTGCTTGTTACTGTTGCATTTAGAATATTTGATCATGTGATTTATTCAAGTAAAGGTAATCATTAGTTAATAATGTATCACTTTGATTCATCTACTTCTTTTGTTCTTCAAAATGATTTATATCCCTTATGCCTTTTAAGCTTTGCCTATTTCTTGACAGGTGTGTTCGCTGTTAAAAATCACTCTTATTTTTCTGAAAGCTTTTTATTTTATGCATTTCATAACATTTGTTATATTGTTTTTTTTTTTTTTGTTTTGTACAATATATTTTTGTTATGAATTTTTAGTATAAATGAATGGAGACAATGCAATGGAGTCATTAGTTTAACAATAATTAAATTTGTGAATATTTTGATTTAATTAACTGTAAAAAACTTAACTGTATTTTTGATTTAATTAACTGTGTTTTTAGACTTTGTTTGCTTGTTGCTTTGTTTGCATTTGAATGCGATATAAGAGTTATATTCAGTAAGAGTGATCATTAGATGTAAGATTTCACTGCTGCTGGAAAGGAGTAGGGATGGCCAACCCGCTGCCCGCCTTGACAATTTTTCTGGCCGGTGAGGTTTCATCACTCTTTTACAAAATATATATTTTATTTTATAATGGCTAAAGTAGTGCAAACAAATGTATAAGAAAATACATTATATTTACATCCATATTCAAACATTAACTGTCAAAATTATGAGTCAAAACACCACTGCAGAACCTTTTTTTTCTTAAATGAAACAAATACAAAACTCACGCTCAAACTTAACGGATGCAACACCAATTACGATGTGCAAATACCCAAATTGAGATTGATTTGCAAAAGCTAAGTGAAAAGAGGTGAAGAACACAAAATATCACAATAGTAAAATAAGTAGCTTTAATATAAAGATCATACCTTGATTTTTTAATATGTATACTATTTAAATAGTATATTTTTAAATGGTTTCTAACATTTTTGAAATAATTAGATACCGATTCTTAGAAATTAAATAGTTTTTGATAGCATTATTGATAGCATTGATTTCATATTATTAGAGTAACATTTTTCGTGCTTAAAAGCAAGGCTTTCTTTCCTTCTCCATTTATATAAAAAGAAAAGTGTACATATACACGGGCATTCACACATATGCATACACTACAGAAAAGACAAAGAAAAATATAAACAACCATGAGCAGGTAAAACTTATTATTTAATAGCAGAAAATAAACATCTTAAAAACATATCCGAGAAACAACATTCAAAGGAATTTTTATAAACATAAAACCACCTGTTGACCTCAGTTACTCTCAGGTCAAAAACAGCAGTGTCATTAAAAAAACTATCTTTCCCCATTTTTTTTATTTTGTCATCTCAGACGATTTTTCTTTTGCAAGGGAATTATAAAAAAAAAAAAAAAAAAAAAAAAGAACAAAAAGTACTGTACCTTTACTTTACAATAAACGTCCTAATTTTTCTAAATATTAATTCTCATTATCAGCTAATTTATTTAGAGTGCATTTCCATAACTTGTCACTCTGTCACAACAATTAACCCCTCGAGTGCAGTTTTCGTTCATCAACTTTCGTTCGCGGGGGTGGCAACAGGAAAGTGAAAAAAGGGGGAAAAACAGACGGGAAAAAAATGGCGACTTGGACACATTTGCGTCTTTGCTTCTTAGTGCGATCCTTTAATGGATCTCCATTAAACGTTGTCTGCATTAATTTGGCTTATCTTGGGGTAAAGGCTTCAATCTTGGCTTCCGCTTACTTAATTTTGGAATTAATAAGGGCTTCTGCAATCGCTATTATTGTAACGATGGGTAATACTTTGGTGGCTGTTTTTTGGCTCAGTTGGCGCTTAAAAGAGGCAATTTTTTATTTTTTTTTTATGGCTCAAAGGCATTTTGTTTAAGATTTATACTTTGTTGAAAATGCCAAAAGCGTCTTGAAGGAAGAAGTTTGGCGATATTTTTTATTTTTAAAAAATTTTTCAGGGTTTTTAATTCAAGTTTGGCAGAAATTTATGATGGAGAAAAATATGGGTTATTTTTTTACAAAGTTAATGCTGAAAGTGCAAGTTCAAAAAATTGTTATTGAATATTTAGGAAAAGATTTTCTTAAGAAAGCTTTAATTTTCCGGAAAAATATTGGTTAATAAAAAAAATATTTTTAAATTTAAAAATATTTTTCCGTGATAAATTAATGTGTATGCGAAAATAAGAAAAATGGTATATAATGTATTTTTGAATTATAAAATACTTTGTCTTTCTTTTCAAAATGTCTTAGAGATTTCTGCTGCTGACATAATTTTTTTATAGGAGGTACATTATTTTTTCTTTATCATAAGCATTTTGATAAATTTTATCAACATAATTTTCTTAAAAAAATTTTCTGTTATAAAAATCTGATGAACGTTCTTTCTGTTATAAAAATCATGATGTACATTTTTTTACTACATGAAAAAAAAAAAACTTTTTAATTTCTAAATATATATGAATAATATGAATAATGATTCTTTACAGGAAATATTAATTTTAAGTAATAATACAATTATGAAGAGGCTGTCAAATACAATTTTCTATGATACAAAAACTGTTTCTTAAGAAATTAAATTCTACTTCATGAAATCTAAAGCAACATTTTCAACCAATAATAAACTACTTAATATTAACAGTAATAATGCATTATATTAATTTATAATTTCTTGAGATTATTATTATTTTTTTTTAATCAATAATTTTTGACGAAAGAGATAACTTTATGTAAATAATATTTTTAAATGAATGTATTCAAGATGTAAAACTTGAGCCAATGTATTTTTTATTATACCATGGCTTTTACTTAGCTACTTACCAAGTAGGAAAATTTTTTTCTTCAAGTTAATTGTTTAAAAGATTGCAATGCTCTCGGTGAAATTTTTTTTTTTGACTGAAATTGCTTTAATGAGCCTAATCTAGTACTTCCAATTCATGCGTATTGCGAAATATAAAGAACTTGTAATACTTAGTTTCACAAAATGAGGTGATTTTCGACTTTGTGCAAGCGAAATAGTTAAATTGTTTTTTTATCGATTCAAGCAAAAAAAAATTAAAATTTTCATCAAAATTAAAAATTGAAAAAATTACCAAACTGTCAATTAAAATTAACAACATAATAAATTAAAATTGAAATACAAAATTGTCAATTGTTTCTTTCAAGTATTCTTTGGTAGTGATAATTCATCAAAGCTGCTTTGAGAAAGGAAGTTGAATAGTGTTAGTTTGTATCTTCTCATTGTTAACTGGAAAGTTTTGGCACGAGTGTATAAGATAATGTCGTGATGCCATCCATCAATTTAATTCACAGTCAGAGAATAGGATGAAAGGAAGAAAAGGATGGTGCAACTACATTATAAAAACAAAACTATAGTGTCTTATAGAAATGTTTTTGTAGTCGTTTAATTCTCAATGCGTGTTTATTTATTTTTTTTTTTTTTTTCCCAGTTTTAAATAATTTCTCTTTTTGCGGCCTGATAGGCAATTGGCTGGTGCTCTGGCCTTTGGTACTACACACTCTTCAGGTTTGAATCCTGGCGGTAGCATAGATGTTTTGTGAGTGGTTCGAATCCACAATAGATACTGTAAGTTCCGGTCTATTTAGCCCTAAAGTGTGCACAAAACGAAAGTAGAGCGACCAACCAAATTAAACGTTTGGGGATAAGTGAAAAATGCTGTCTTTATAAAAAGATAACTTGATATTAAATACTGAAAAGAAATGCTCGTAAGCAAAGGATATGTAAATACGTAAATAAGTAAACATAATGCATATGTAAAAGAAATAAAATAAAACAAATCTTCAAACATGAGATAAAATAAAATAAACCTACACCAAATTTTGATGAATAGGGAAGTATATTTAAACATTTACTACTGACAATACTTCCTACTGTATTTTAACATTTAGTAGTAAAAGGACATACTTATGTCCTTTTTATAGCTTAATGAAAATTTATATTATAGTTTAAAATATAGTTCCCTTTTTTGAAATTCTTTTTGTGCGATGATAGATACAATAACATCTCGTTATATTATATATGTCAAAAAATAAACAAAAAAGGAGATATAACTGACAACTAATTAGACTGTGGGATTTATTATTCTACAAAAAGTGTTTGAAATATTCAAACGCACTGTATGGCAGTATAACTAAACACAGGTTCTTTATTATTAAAATATCATAGCAATGTTTTAAGACATAGCTTTTTCAAAAAAAAAGGAAAAAACATTTTTAATACATGCATAATCTAAACGTGTTTTTAAGGGACTATGAAAAAAAAAAATTTTAGCATTTAAATTCATTTCATTACATTTACAAACGCTGTTACTTTCAAGAAATGCTTTTTTCGTTGCACTTTTTCATTTACTCAACTTTTGCATCATTTAATGAGAAAAACATCTTTCAATTTAAAATTAACTCTCAAAGAAAGGCCACAAAAAAAAAATCCAGGGGATTAAGTATGCGATTTTTGAATTTATGTACCTGGATTTTTTTCTTCCTCTTATCAAAACGCTTGAAAAATAATTATCCATTTTGCTCTGCCCATAAACAAAACTGGTGGAAAAAAAAAAAAACAAATGCGCCTTTTGTGAATGTTTGTGTTGAGAGGTGGAAGCTATTTATGCAAAACAAATGAAGCCAAATGCAACAGGAGCATTTCTTAAATCGCCAGTTGATGTACACCAAAATCATTTGGGGCTGCTGTTTAGATTAATCATTTTTCGCCAATTTGGGATGAACGGGACCATTTTTCAAGTTTATTTGTTTCTCTGATTCAGGCGAAAGGCGAGTTTTATGGCTCGTTCATTTTCTTTCGCATGGCAAAATTTCTTAAGTAATGTTTTCCCTTTCCTTCTAAATGATGCTTTTGTTTTGGGTTTTAACGGTTTGCCTGTTTTTCATTTCATCAACTTCTTGCTGATTTTGGAATCTGCATTTATTTTGGGTTTTAAGCACCATTCATTTAATTTTTTTTTTTAAAAACGTGCAGAATTTGGAAAAAAAAAAAAAAAAAAAAAAAAGAAAGCAAATGGTCTTTTAAAATGGCAAGGAATTTTAAATATAGTAATTTATAAAACTATAAATCCCTTTTATTTATTTTTTTTTTTTTCTAGAAGGAAAAAGAAGCTGTATTTTTTGTTTTTTCTGTTTAGAAATTTAAAAAATTACCGAACGTAGTTATAGTTAAACCAAATATTTTACATGCTTTTAGTTTGCTACTTATCGTAACAAATATTAAATACATGCGTTTTATGTGGCCATGTTAAAGAGATTTTACATTTATAGGGACGTTAATGCTTAATTTTAAACCTTATCTCTGAATGCCACATGTTTATTTACACTCAAGAGTTAAAAGATTATGACCACCCCTACATTTTGCAATGAACTCGCCTGTATGACGTGGAAAGCACTTGATCAGGTGGAAGTGGTATTTAACTGGTATTAAGTGGTGGTATTAATTCATGCCAAGGCGGGTTGAAGCTGTGTTGCGCGCCAAAGGTGGGCCAACTCGTTATTGACAGGTGGTCATAATGTTTTGGCTCTTGAGTGTAAATGAGTATCTTTCACATCAAATTTGTGAAGTAAAGGAGATGTAATATAAATATGAGATGAACATATGTAATATAAAGACATTTAGCATGAGATGTAATATAAAGGCTAGCAAAAAATTATTTTCTTTTACATGGCAAAATTTCTTAAGTAATGCTTTCCTTTGCTTCTAAACGATGATTTTGTTTTGGGAAACGGTTGTTGCCTGTTTTTCATTTCATCAACTTCTTGCTGATTTTGGAATCTACATTTATTTTTGTGTTTTAAGCACCATTCATTTAATTTTTTTTTAAAAACGTGCAGAATTTGGAAAAAAAAAAAAAAAAAAAAAAAAAGAAAGCAAATGGTCTTTTAAAATGGCAAGGAGGTTTAAATATAGTAATTTATAAAACTATAAATCCCTTTTATTTATTTTTTTCTTTCTAGAAGAGGTGAAAAGAAGTACAGATATTTTTTTCCGAAATATGAAAACTTACTGAATATATTTATAGTTAAGTTAAATATTTTACATAGTTTTAGTTTGTTTCTTATCGTAAGAAATATTAAAAATATGTGGCAAAAATTTTAAAATATTATTAAAGACATTTTACATTCACAGGGACACTAGTGTTAAATTTTAAACCTTATCTTTGAATGCTCATATATTTACTTAAATGAACATCTTTCTCTCAAATTTGTACATTTAATATTAAATGTGCTATAAAGGCTAGCAAAAATTATACAACATTATTTAACACATTTAAAATTAAAAATCCAATCTTAAATTAGCATATCCAAATATTTTCATATATACAGATATATCCAAATTTACATATAGAGATACTTTTTCTGTTCCGACATATAAAATTTAACAAACACGGTTATAGTTAAGCCAAATATTTTACATAGTTTTAGTTTGTTACTTACAGTACTAAATATTAAATACATGTGGCTTTATGTGGCCGCATTTTAAATATTATTAAAGAGATTTTACATTTACAGGGACGTTAATGCTACAATTTTAAACCTAAGGCCTGTATGTTTATTTAAATGAATATCTTTCTCTCCAAATTTGTACATTCAACATGAGATGTAATATAAAGGCCAGCAAAAAATGGTGCCATATTATTAAACGTATTTAAAATTAAAAATCCATTGTTAAATTAACATATACCAATATTTTCATATATACAAATACAGATATTGTTACTGTTCCGAAATATAAAATTTACAAAAAAAAAAAAAAAAAAAAATTAACTATATAGATATAGTTAATTCAAATATTTTACGTAGTTTTAGTTTGTTTCTCATCGTAATAAATATTGAAAATATGTGGCTTTATGTGGCTACATTTTAAAAATTTTTAATGAACTTTTAAATTTACAATGTCATTAATATTAAATTTTAAACCTTATTTCTGAATGCCTATATCCTTATTTAAATAAGTATCTTTCTCTCTAAATTTGTAAATTTAACATGAGATGTAACGTATAGGCTATCAAAAAAATATGTAATATTATTTAACATATTTAAAAGTAATACTCGATTTTAAATTCACATATTTTAATACTTTTAAAGACAGTATTTTTAAATATAAATGCATAAACAAAAATATAAAAAATCGCCGACAATTATTAAAATTTTTCATAAAATTATAGTGAAGGGTATATTTACTCGTATAGCTTTGTTTGTTTATTGAAGAATTGTTTGTCATTCGAAATTTTGAATATTTTGTATTATTTATTACGGTTTTATATAAATTTTTTAAATAAAATTTATTGATATTTCTCATTTTATATTCATGTGTTTTTATTTCTCACGCACAAAAAAAAAAAAAAAAAAAAAAAAAAAAAAAAAAAAAAAAAATCAGATTTGTTACATTTTGCATATTGAAAGAGCTTTAATAAATAAATTTATTTATTTTTTTTAATTAAAAATATTGTTTCCCTGGCCATTTGTATACTTCATTAGATAAATGACCCAGGTTACGTCATTAATCTAATGAAAAATTCACCAAGATATGAAATTTACATAAAAAATAAAGCTCAAAAATCAGTAATTACATATTTGGGCTTATTTTCTCAGGTGTTTAACAAAATAAATCAGTTTCTTAAAATAATAAAATGCTACGTTGTTTTTTAAAGTCATTTTGAAGCAATAGTATGTGAGAGTATTTGTTTATAGTAAAATAAATAAATATGGTTCATGAAAAGATAATTTCAGGCAGGTTGTTAATACAAGATGCATATATACTTAGACACACCATTTAAGTGTACCAGGAATACTCAATCCTTAGACTCGTGATTTAGGAGAACATTATCTGCCAGCAGAACTTTTAGGGTAGCTACCAGACGTTTGTGTGTCATATGGGAGAAAATTTGGAAAACTCCTATCAGACAGCTTGACTGATGGTACGAGACGTGTACGTATTTTATTGCAATCGCACCTCCTCATTTCTGAGTGGCCTGATGGCCAATTGGCTAGCGTTCTGGTCTTTGGTACCACAGACTCCAGGTTCGAATCTTAATGGTTCGTAATCCACTTTAAACTGTAGGTCCATGTCTGTTCAGCCCTCGTGTGCCCAAGATGACCTTAGAGCGACAAACCAAACCTCATTTCTGGAAACAGCGACTTCAATGAATGCCACTAGCGGATTTAAAGCCGAGCCTTCCTGCACTCTAACTGCGAGTTTTACCATTGGACCACAAATTAAGTTAAATTTTGGATTGATAAACACAATTTTTTAAGAAAATTCAGCATTTCAGTAAAACTAAATATTTTTTTATTCCTTTTTTTCCCCGTTAAAAAAAAAAAAAAAAAAAAAAAAATACTTCTCGAAGAAGTATCTAGTACCACCTTACGAGATACAATATTTAAACGCGGGGTGGATTTAAGGTACATAAAGTCACCTGCTAGCAGCAGCAACACTCCTAGAGGAGAAAAGGGCCGTTTTATTTCTGGCAATCCGTGGAAGTATTACAAGGGCCAAATAGGGCCGAGAAACGTGAGATTCGGCCTGGGGTGGGTTAAGTGCGGGAATATTGCGGCAACCGCTGTGAGATTAGCCCTTTCGATCGTCTTTATTGGCAGCGGGCTGACTGGGATGAGGCAAGATTTTGGGATTGAAGGGCTCTTGCGATGGGGGGCGCCCCATAATGCCCCCCCGTCTATCTTTATGGGCTGAGGGGTCGTGCCCTGGGTGAATGGGATTGCAGCCGCTGTGGTTAAGCTTTTTGTTAGCTACATGGACGTTGGCAGGAAATTTTCAAGAAGTGGGGAGTGAGTTAAAAACGATTCAAAATTTTGATTTAGAAATATAACACCAATATAATAGAAATATATAATATAAATTGAATCATGTAAGTTTTAATAATTAAAATATATGAGAATTTTTGAAGACTCCTAAATTGAGCAGTAGCAGCAGTTGTGGTCGGATAATACTGTTTAGAATGAACGTAATTGGTTTTTAATTGATATAGCTGAAAAATAGGATATTATTATATCTGTTTGTAGAAACGATAACATAAAAAAAAAATATATATATATATATATATACAATATTTGCACTATGGACACAAATAATGATATTAATTTTTTAAAAAGTGAATAGGAGTTTGTATTTATATTAATGCTCATAAAAATAAAGTCCAATTAATGAGGCAGCTTGTAAATATTTATCAGTAATAGAAATGATGATGGGCCTGATGGCTGAGTGCCTGGTGCTCAGGCGCTCGGTGTTACATGTTTCAGGCTAGAGTGCCGGCAGTGCCATTGATGTTTGGTTGACCACATGTTGATGGTTCGAAATCCACTTTAAACCATAGGCATCTGTCTAATATGGGCATAGGGCTGACAGCCTTACTCTATAAAAAAAAGAACACATCTCATGTTTCGGAATCTGCCAGCAGTCTGATCGTTTAGGCCTACTATAACTCGTATCGATAACCCGTATCTGAATCAATGTTTTTGTAAAATAAAAAATAATTGTATTTATTTTTATAGTATAATTTTCTCAATATGTAAAATAGAAACCAGTTACAATATATATATATATATATATATCATTCTTTTACTTGGCATGTAGTATTAAACATGTTTTGAAATAGTGCCTTTCTCAAGTCCTTACTAGAGTGTTATTATCGTGTACAGTGTTTTATTTTATTCTGTTTGGAAAGAGCTACATTTTAATCAACTGCATGCCGGAAACATTAGTGATTTATCATCAAACTTTTATATATACAAAAAGAAGTCTTATTCAAACCAATTTTTTTCTGTCAAACAAAAATCATTGTGTTTATTTTTTATAATTGTTTCTAATTTTCTCAATATGTAAAACAGGGACCAGTTACAATATATATATATATCATTCCTTTATTTGCTATTTAGTATTGAACATGTTTTGAAATAGTGTCATTCTTAAGTTCTTACTATAATAATATTATTTTTATCTAATGCTGTTTAAAAAGAGCTACATTTTTATCAACTGCATGGCAGAAACATTAGTGATTTATCCTCATGAACCTTCTATGTATGCAAAAAGAAGTCTTTTTTAAATCATTTTTTTTTGTAAAAAAAAAAAATAATTGTGTTTATTTTTATAATTGTTTCTATTTTTTTAATATATTTTACCAGTTAAATATATAGATATGTGTGTTTGAAAAGCCTTTTAAGAACTTCCTTTCATTTTTTACAGTACTATTATAATTCCCTTCTTTGTTTTGTATCGAACGTGTTTTGAAATAGGGCCATTCTAAAATTTTTGTAATTATCATTTTTATTTGATGCTGTTTTGAAAAATTTTTTATCAATTTCATGTCAAAAACTTTAGTATTTATCGTCACGGACCTTCTATATTATAAAAAGACTTATTCAAGTCAAATTTTTTGTAAAACAAAAAAAATTTGTGTTTATTTTTATAATTGTTTCTAATTTTCTCAATATGTAAAACAGGGACCAGTTGTATATATGTATATCATGGATTTAGTATTGAGCCAAATAGAGCCATTCTTAAGTTCTTACTACAACGTTATTATTTTTATTTAATTCTGTTTAAAAAGAGCTAAAGAGCTACATTTTTATCAACTGCATGGCAGAAACATTAGTGATTTATCATCATGAACCTTCTATTTATGCAAAAAGAAGTCTTATTCAAATCATTTTTTTTTTTTTTTTTTTTTTTTTTGTAAAAAAAATAATTGTGTTTATTTTAATAATTGTTTCTATTTTTTCAATATATAAAGCATGGACCAGTTACAATATATAGATATATTGTGTATGTATTGAAAAGCCTTTAAGAACTTTCATTTTTTACAGTACTATTATAATTCCCTTCTTTGCTATTTAGTATTGGACATGTTTTGGAAATAGTGCCACTCTTAAGTTCTTACTACAGCGTTATTATCATTTTTATTTAATGCTGTTTAGAAATAGCTACACTTTTATCAACTGCACGACGAAAACATTAGTGATTTATCATCATGTAACTTCTATGTATTCAAAAAGAAGTCTTATTCAAATCAATTGTTTTTGAAACAAAAATTAATGTGTTTATTTTCTCAATATGTAAAAAAACAGGAACCAGTTTAAAAAAAAAAATGTCTTTTCATTATTTTACAATCCTATAACCCTTTCTTTGTTACACAGTAAACATGTTTTGAAGAGTTTACTTGTTATTATCATTTTATTTAATGCTGAAACGAAAACATTAGTGATTTATCATCATGTAACTTCTATGTATTCAAAAGAATTCAAATCAATTGTTTTGTGAAACAAAAATTAATGTGTTTATTTTCTCAATATGTAAAACAGGAACCAGTTTTTAAAAAAAAATATTACAAAGGTTTTAATAACTGAGAACTGATCTTTTCATTATTTTACAATCCTAACCCTTCTCCAATCTTAACCCTTCACTTCTTTGTTATACAGTATTGAACATGTTTTGAAAGAGTGTCATTCTAAAATTCTTACTACAGTGTTATTATCATTTTTTATTGAATGCTGTTTAGAAAAGAGCTACATTTTATCAACTGCATGATGAAAACATTAGTGATTTATCATCCTGAACCTTCTATGCATTCAAAAGAAGTCTTATTCAAATCAATTTTTTTTTTGGAAAACAAAAATAATTGTGTTATAATTTTTACCTTTTTGGCTTAACCTGCAAGTAAGCAAGTTCCAGTGGTGCATTGCTCCCTCAAAAAGCGGACTGAGTCATCAGGAAAGAAGCGTGGAATGACCGCAGCAAACGATTTACGAGACATTCTATCGTCACTCTACGGGTGCTTGGCGAATTTAATCTCTCTTGCCCGACCCATGTTTGTTTCACAAGATAAAAGCCGCCTTCCCTATAAAGAGAATTATTTTCTTCTCTATCTTTCAGTGTATACAAAATTAGAAAGAAAAGAAAAGACCTGTTAAATATTTATAGTTAAATCGGTATCATTTTATCACTATACTCTCAAAAATTTGTTATTATAGTCAATGCATGAAATTAAGAAAACATTTTAATTCTATTGTGGGAATATTTGATTAAAGCTAAAAAAGAAGCAAGAATAATCATGATATATGCATGTAAGTAACATTGTGTACATGTGTACGGTAAGTAACATTGTAACATTATGTACATTATGTACATAATGTATGTAATTGTGTAATATGTAATTATGTAATTGTGTACATATACATGTAAGCAACATTGTGACATTACGTACATGTGTCCATATAAGCTAACATTGTGTTCATGTGTATGTCAGTAACATTTTAACATTGTGTATGTGTGCATGTGTACATGTAAGTAACATTTTAACATTATGTGCATTGTGTACAGGTGTATATGTAAGTAACATTCTGTTCATGTGTACATGCAAGTAACATTGTAACATTGTGTATATTGTGTACATGTAACATTGTGTATATTGCGTACATGTAACATTGTGTATATTGCGTACATGTAACATTGTGTATATTGTGTACATGTGCACATGTAAGTAACATTGTAACATTATGTATATTGCTATTAGTGTACACGTGCACATGTAAGTAACATTGTAGCATTGTGTATATTTGTACATGTAACATTGTGTATATTTGTACATGTAATATTATTATTACATAACATTGTAAGTACTGGAATCATCATTAAGAAGTTGAGTTTATTTTTTTCCTATTTCAATTGCTCATAACATAAACTTTATTTACACAGTATTATTAATTTATTACTCTGATAATTTTATGAATGTTTTACATATTTTTTACAAATATTAATTAAAGTGCACATATTTTTTTTTACGCATAATAAAGACTTGTTATTTAAATATTAATTAAAAATAATTCAATTAATGAATTTCCCTAATTAGTTAATTTTTATCACTCATTCATATAAAAATTTGCTCGAAAATATTGGCACGACAAAAAAAAAACAGAAAGTTTAATACATACCATACTTACGATTAGTTATGGTTTAGAAAGTATTATTATTACTTAAGTTAGTAGTTAGGATTTAGAAGCATCTCGAAAACAAGTAATATAAAAAAATTCGTAAAGTAAATTCCTACTTGTTTTTCACTTGCAGAAAGTCCTTTATAAATAATTTTCATTCATTTTGTTAAGTTTATCTGGCGCCATCTATTGGTAGATGTAGGCAACTTAAATGTTAAAAAACCTAAAATTAATTAATTAAATTTAATTATTGAATTAATATTTCAAAAAACTGCACCAACATCAAGTGTCATCCACTACAAGTTAAAAAAAAATGCATTAGAACTTAAGCGGATGGATAAAAAGTATTTTAATAACGATTGAAAATTTGAACAAGATATATATATAGGGAAATTGTGAGCTAATTGGAGGAATTGAAAAATAGTATCTCTGATTCAGATTTACTAGGGGATATTTATTTTTCAAATATTCTTTACAGATACATTAACATGGGAAAAATCCTCGGAATTGATTTCATGCTCGACTTATACATTTTTTACTTTGTAAGTATGTTTTTCTTTTGTGTTTTTCATATTAATTACTAAAAAAAATTTTTTAAAAAATGGATATATAAAAAAAATTTCCAATATATATATATATACTATTGTAGAATCAGCGTAAAGAAGTTGAGTTTCTCTTTGCTATTTTATTGCTTAGAACACAAACTTTATTTACCGAGGTATTATTAATTTATTACTCTGATGATTTTATGAATTTTTTTCATTTTTTTACATATATTAACTAAAGTACTCATATTTTTTACACATAAGAAAGACTAAGTTATATAAATATTAATTAAAAATCACTCACTAATGTTAACGAATTTAAATGGTCAATTTTAACCTCTCATTCATTAAAACATTTGCTCGAGGACAAAAAATTTTTGCTCTAGAAAATTTACAAAAAAAAAACAAAAAGTTGTACTACATAGTATAGGGACGATTAGTTACTGTTTAGGGAGTATTATTATCACATAGTTTAGAAGTTAAAATTTAGGAGCATTTCGAAAAAGGTGACGGTGATTCAAATATGATAATGAATACATTCATAATAATAATGATATAACATTCAATAATGATAATGAATTTCCCTAAATGACAATTTTAACAGCTGATTTATATAAAAATTTGCTCGAGTAAAAAGAAAAAAAATTTACGAGAAAAAAAAAACAAAAAGTTGTAATACGCAAAATATTAATGATTGGATTCGATTTGCAAAGTATAATTATTATATAGTTAAGTAGTTAGGATTTAGAAGCAGTTCAGAAAAAGGTGCTGTGTTTCAGATTTACTAAAAGATAATTATTCTTTCATTTTTTTACAGATATATTATCATTATTCAATTCATTATACATTTTATATATTATACAATTTATACATTTTCCCCCTCACTTTACAGTATATTCTCCTTATGTGTTATCATATTCATTACTTAAAAAATGGATGTATAAAAAAATTGCAATATATATTCCAATATTCTCTCTATTGCCTGCAGAATGTTGCAATCAGTTTAAAGACGCAATCGTAAGTAAAGATACCGAATACTAAGTTTCACATTTTCAGAAATATTACAATATTTCATCTGAAGAAATCTGTGCCATAAATCAAGGCTTCCTCAAATGCATATCTTATTTATACACATTTCCCCACAGCATGAATTGTGAATGCCGTATTTTTTGCAAGGGAGGGAAGTAAAAAACGATGCGGAAGCCGAAATTATTGTGGTCTCAAATTAAATTATGCATGGTTCCATCTTCCTCTCGTACCGTGGCGATTTGTTTTTTTGTCTGCTGAAAAAACACAAGTAACCGCCCAGCCTTATGGTACTACGAGGATATTTACTTTGCACAGTGGTTTCCAGTGGAGGGATCGTGTTAATATTTCCTTTTCTGATGAACATTTTTACGTGTAGTTCAGAATAATTCAACTTAAAATTTTCTTGATTAAACTTAAAATTTAAAGGATTGTATAAATGCCTTGTAAAATGATGATGCTGATGAAACGGAAGTGACGTCAGATTATGAGGATCACACCTTTTTCATATTTTCTTGCTTCTTGTTGAGTTATCTTGAATTTATTAGTTTGTATTTCCTATTGCATTATTAAATAGTAATTATGGAGCGTAAGTTCAGTGCTGATAGAACGGAAATGACGTAATTAGTGTCTAATTAATAAATCTTTAATGATATTTTTTTCCTCAAATTTTCTTTATTAATCTCTTTGCACAGCGGTTCCGAGTGAAGGGATCGTGTAAATGTTTCCTTTTCTGATGAACATTTTTACATGTAGTTCAGAATAATTCAACTTAAAATTTTATTTATTTATTTTTAGTATTAGAAATTTTAAGGATTCCATGGATGCCTTGATGCTGATGGAACTGAAATGATGTCAGATTATGTGGATCACTCAATTTCTTAATTTTTTTTTTTTTTTTTTTTTTTTGCTGCTTGTTGAGTTATGTTAAATTTATCAGTTGTTATTTTATATTATATTGTTAACAAGCAGTTGTGGGAACTTAAGTTCAGTGATGACGGAACATAAATGACGTAATTGGTGCCTGATTAATAAATCTTTAATGAGAAATTTTTTTTTTTTCCCTCTCAAATTTTCTTTTTTTTTTTCTTTATTATCTGTGCTACTTACTGAACTATATTAAATTTTTTAACGGATATTTTATGTTCAAGTATACTCAGTACAAAGATATATAGATATTTATAGTACAATGATATTTCCTTCGCACAGAGGTTTTTGTGGAGGGATCGTGTTAACATTTCCTTTTCTGATGAAGATTTTTACATTTCAGAATAATTCAGCTTAAATTTTTTACAAATTTTTTTCAGTATTAGAGATTTTAAGGATTGCATGAATGCCTTGTAAAATGCTGATGTGTGATGGAACGGAAATGACGTCAAATTATGAGGATGAGAGGACAGGATACCCTTAAATGAGAAACAGCGGTGCAGCCCTTTGCTTATGCCATAAAGATTAAATGTCTCTGTATTGCCAGCTGCATTAGAGAAACGTATTGTACAGTTAAACAGTAGTTGTAGGAATTGAAGTTTAGTACTGATGGAACAGAAATGATGTAATTGGCGTCTGATTAATAAATCAAAATGCTTAACATCTTTAATGAGATATTTTTTTTTCTTTGTTACTTACTACTGAATTACACTCAAGAGCCAAAACATTATGACCACCTGTCAATAACGAGTTGGCCCACCTTTGGCGCGCAACACAGCTTCAACCCGCCTTGGCATGGATTAATACCAGTTAAATACCACTTCCACCTGATCACGTGCCTTCCACGTCAACCAGGCGAGTTCATTGCAAAATGTAGGGGTGGCCGTAATGTTTTGGCTCTTGAGTGTATATTAAAATTTTTACCAGATATCTTATGATGAAGTATACTCAAGTTTATAGTACGAGGATATTTCTTTCGCACAGCGGTTTTCAGTGGAGGGATCGTGTTAATATTTTCCTTTTCTGATGAACATTTTTACATGTTCAGAATAATTGTGAGAACTTAAGTTCAGTGCTGATGGAACGTAAATGACGTAAATGGAGGGTCTCATCAATAAATCATGATGTCTAATATATTTAAAGAGAATTGTTGATTTTTTTTTTTCGCTTTTTAATGAAATAAATTATAAAAGGTCCCAACCTGAAACAAAAGTATATTCATCATCATCATCATAATCATGAATAATACAACAGCCCAGTATGGGCCAAGACTCTCCTTAATGGTCTTCCAATTCTAAACCTTTAACACTGAAATTTTTTTTTCGACTGCGTCTATCCATCGCTCCTTGACCGTCCTCTTAATCTTTGTCTCTGTGACTTTGCCAAAACGAGCCTTTTTACAGGGTTTAAATCATTCATTCTAAATACACGAGCAGCTCAATTTAATCTATTGATCTTAATAAATTTTTATAATGTCTGGATCTTTATAGCATTTATAAATTTCCGCGTTGTACCCGTCTTCTCCAACAATCACTTTCCCTAACACCTCCAAGAATAGCCATAAAATCTTCCGCTCAAATATATCTAAACTGCCCTCATCACATCTTGCCAAAGTCCAAGTTTCAGAACCATAGACCAAAATAGGTCTAATAAGGGCTTTATATAACAAGAATTTAATTTTTCTGAAAAAGTGCGTTAGTTACATTATTTGGTGATCGTTAAATAAAATAATCTTAATTAAAAAAAAAAAATTGCAATATTTATTTTTTTAAAAATAATAGATAGATATCTTTTATTTAAATTTATTAAGTAATTATTAATACAAATGAAATTGCATGAAAATGATTATTAAAAAACCTCTTTAACAAAAATATGACTAATAAAAATATAAATATAAATTTTTTTCGTTATATGTTTGAGCAACAAAGGAAGCAAAAAATAAATTGTTCATACATCGCCAAGTATACCACTCTGGAGACATCTGCAGAAAAAGACCTCAGAGAAACAGACAAAAAACCGGCTAAAATGCATATTTAATGCAGTATTTGCCAAGGCGCATGCATATTGGATGATAGGTTGAAAAAGTAGAACTGATACAAAGATTCCTTCGCCCGGAACTTGACTTAAATGACATCTTTATTATATATGTCTCATTCCAGAAGAATGTGTGCAAGTCAAATGCGACTGGGAAAACATTAATTTTTAAATAAAGGAAAAGCACAGATATTTCTTAAAAAAGAATGTAAAAACCATGTACTTTGTATTAATATAATAATAAATTCGATAATAAATATTCGAATTTCTTATATAAAAATCATGTTGAAAACATTTTTAATGGCAAATCCAAAATAGTTAATAACAATCAAAAATTAAAACATAGACCCAAATGATAATAAATGATAATGACGCAAAGTTGATTCTGGTCTGGTTGAATAATTTTCTTTTCTTCTGTGGCATTGCAAAGTAAAAACATTAATTTTAAATAAAGGGGAAAAATTAATTTTTAAATAAAGGAAAAGTACAGATATTTCTTTAAAAAGATTGCAATAAAGATTGTAAAAACATCTACTTTTTATTAATGTAAATACGTATGTATATTACGTTATTAATAGTAAATACGTAAATGGAATTCGAAATTCTAATATAAAAATTATGTTAAATATTATTTTAAAAGAGATTCCAAAACAGTTAATAATGATAAAAAAAACATAGACGCACATGATAGTAAATGATAATGATGTAAAATTAATTGTGGCCAGGTTGAATAGTTATCTTTTCTTTTGCGGCATTGCAAAGTTAACAATGAAAACCAGTGTATTGTTCAGCAAACTCTTCCTTCCAACTTCATGGTGAGGCAGGCTAGGCAATCCTGCAGCTATCAAATTTCCAACATCTGGAGACGGGGCGTGGAGAATAAAATCAAGTGCGAAATGAGCTGTGATGTAGATGTCAAGATGTATTAAAATATTTAAAAAATTTTTAAATATAGAGTTTTTTTTTTCATTTGTTTGCAAAATTTTATAAAAATATAAAGATATGCGTGATACTGGCATAGTGGTAATAGTCCTTTGGGGTTTACATTCTTCCATTGCAAAGCTGGATGTCAAGAAGTACTGAAATGTCAACAATAATTTTAGTAAAAATTAAATTTTTTATTCCAACTATTTTTTTTTTTTTTTTTACCGCTGCCGAATTATTTACTCATTTTCATTTTATTTTGTTTATTGGACGTCAATAAAGTATATTTTTTTTCCCCACAGCGGTATGTAATCGCCAAGGAATTTCTCAGCAGATAAAATTTAAAAGGAACGACATTCATATTCCGTGATAAGTAAAACTGATTCATAATTCCGTTGACAAAAGTGTGTAATTAACAGTATGTTTCGATATACAACTGTAATATATATGTTTAATGCGTGTCTCGATTATATATATATATATATATATACATAATAGAAACAAGCAGTTAATATACACTCATGTCCATAAATTAAGGATAATTCAGAATCACACAGAAATTGAACTCTAAAATAAAAATTTCACCTTTAGAATTATCACACACATCTTGAAGAAGAATATGCAAATTACAGGAAACCACCAGATGGCGCGGATAGTACGTCGCAATAACGAGAGTGTAAGAGATGGGTATATAAGGAATGATGGCAAAGAAGTAAAATTGTTCAAAAGCGCTTTAAAAGCCTTTCAGTGCAATAACCGCAGAGTTATGGCACAAAGGAAGCATTTGGACTATTTTTTACGTGGTAGAATTATCGGACGACTGGAATGTGGACGTACCCAGCTGGAAGTATCCACGGAACTTGGAATCTCCCAGAGTGTCATCTCCGGGCTTTGGCAACGATTCCAAGATGACAGTAATGTGAGTAGATGTTACAGCACAGGTCGCCCCCTAGTTACAACGCCGAATGAGGACCGGTATTTAGCAGTTACTGCCAAAAGAAACAGACGGAGCACAGCATCAGACCTGTCTCGTCAGCTCTCTTCAGCTACCGGTACGACAGTTTCAAGGCAGACTGTGTACAGACGCTTAGGGCACATTGGTCTATATGCTCGTAGGCCTGTAATTTGTGTTCCACTTACCGCAACTCAATGTCGCCTGCGATTAACCTGGAGTAGAGAGCATGCATTGTGGACACCGCAACAGTGGCCTTGTGTGATGTTTTTCGACGAGTCCAGGTTTAGTTTGCAGTCTGATTCTCGCCGGACTTTCATATGAAGAGCGCCAGGTACCCGTTACCACCAAGAGAACACCATTGAACGACACCGTTACGGTGGTGCAGGATGGCTCGTTTGGGGAGGAATTATTCTTGGTTCCAGAACTGACCTGCCAATTCAGAGTGTAACGATGACAGGCCACATCTATCGGGATGTCATTCTGGAACAACATGTAAGTTTGTTTCGGGGCGCCATGGGTGCTGAATTTCTGTTTATGGATGACAACGCCCGTCCTCACTGTGCAAACATTGTAGACGAATGCCTTCAATTGGAGGATATCACCCGTATGGATTGGCCAGCATACTCACTGGACTTGAATCCAATAGAGCATGTGTGGGATATGCTTGGCCGACGAATTGCAGCCCGTCAACCCCCCCCACCTGTCAACCGGAACTTCGGAGGGCATTGCTTGATATGTGGTGTAATATTCCCCAAGATCAGATTGGTAATTTGATACTCAGCATGCCTTGGCGTTGTAAGGCCTGTATTGCATCGTCCGGGAGACATACTCCATATTAACCATCATACTAACCATGTTATACTGTTTTTTGTATATAGGTTCTTTTTTTTGAAATTTGCTCCAGGGAGTAAAAATCGCAATTTTTATTAATTATGTCAAACATATAGCATCTTTTTTGCACTTTACCTTTTGTTTAATAAATAGACTTTACAAATAAGTCAAATTTGTTTTGCTTCTGTCTCTTTCTTTGCCTGAACTTCATTATCCTTAATTTATGGACATGAGTGTATATTATATATATATAATTTAAAATGAAAAGGCTTATATTTTTTTTATATATTTACAATAGATTGTTAATTGTACTTTCATATATTTATAGTATAATATTTGTCGATACTATAGAAAAATTCCAAAGCTAATATTTTTTACATCCAGAAAAAAAAAAATTTTCTCCAGCTTTTTTTTCTCTCTCTCTCTCTCTTTTTTTTATTTATTTATTTTATTTTATTTATTTATTTATTTTTTTTTTTTTGTATACGATAGAGAACATGGGAACAATATTTGTCAACTTCGTCATTAAAATTAAAAAAATATATAAGCTGTAATATTATTTTGAAAGATAATAAAGTGAAGATTAAGAGATGGTTTGTTTGTGGTTTCTTAACCACAAACAAACCATAACAAAAACTTGTATGCAAACTTTTGAAAACCAACCATAAATATCAAAACGAAATGGCAATAATTTAATTTTTAATCGAAATTAAACTTTTGACAATATAAGATTTATGAAAGCAGCGTTAAAATTTTTTTTTTTTTTTATTGATTTGGTATATATATTTGTTAAATATATATACCAAAGAATTTGTTTAATTAAAATTATATATACATGTACATTTATATTTGAAAAATTGTTTGCCCTTAATAAAAGTATATTTACTATGTTTCAAATTATTAAGATTTAATAAATGAATATATCAGAGTAATTAAACAGTTCCTTTTTTTTTTTAATGTATATACCAAGAATAGATCTTAAAAATGTTTCAAATGTAAATTTCATCGACAAACTTGACTCTTAAAATGTCGTGTTAATGATAAAATATTGGAAATTTTTCATTTTATTGGAACTAAAACGTTTTCCTTAAAATACAAAACCCAAGTTGTATCAGAAAATATTTGAATATAAATTTTTTTAATATTTAATCTATTAAGGTGGTATCCGTTGTTGTGCACATGCTGACTTGCTGATATTACATTTCTAACATGAATGTAATCTAAGCAGGCATAATATATATAATGACTTGATTATGTATATCTAATTCATCATCAAA
This sequence comes from Caerostris extrusa, assembly GCA_021605095.1. Classification (NCBI taxonomy): domain Eukaryota; kingdom Metazoa; phylum Arthropoda; class Arachnida; order Araneae; family Araneidae; genus Caerostris; species Caerostris extrusa. The sequence continues at coordinate 51,621 of BPLR01014734.1, read as the reverse complement.
CTAGTTAGTTAAAAAAACTCGTTAGAAAAGACGATTTTTGAGATTTTTATTGATTGATTGATTGATTTTTGAGATTCGTATTTCAGAGATTATTGTTATACAGGATATTAATTTCAATGTATATTTGCTTCAACTCTGGTGCTCGGTACCACAGGTTTCGGGTTCGAGTCCCGGCGGTGCCATGGATGTTTGTAGTGGTTTGGAATCCACTTTAAAGTGTTAGGTCCTGGTCTAATAGGATCGTAGAGCGTTGATTTGTTACATTGTCTTCAAAGTTACACGCGCCCCCTGGGTAATGCAAATGAATAACGTCTGATTGCAGCGCTTGCCTTAAGGCATCCAAGACCAAGTTGTCTAAGTGTTTGCCAGCTGCATTAAAGGAAATATACATATTTGCTTCAATAAAATTAAATTTCACCCAAAAATATGCATTTCTTTCAATTTCTAGATAAATTTTAAATAATAATTATATAGCAGTGAAACAAAAAATTGCCTAAACAAATCCGAAACGTATTTTTTTTTCTTTTTTTCTTTTTAAGTAGTAAAACTTGGAGGAAGTTTGGAGGAAAAATTAATGATTACTTTAGTTAGACATAAAAATCTACTTTTTAGTGGTTTTATTTCTTAGAAAATCGTAGTATATGATCTGCAATATTCTGATTAATAACTCTCAAGCATATGAACGTTTGCCAAATTTTTTTGAGTTCGCGTAAATATATACCATTAATATCTCCATATATGGTTAAATAAACATAAACACATATCACTTAGAAAAAACTGTTTAAGTATGCATACATGCATATAAGTAGATATCCTTCCTTTTAAAATCAATATTTATTTTGTTTTTAAAAATTATAAAAAAAAAAAATATATTTTACAAAAGTGTGAATTAAAATAATTAAATTTCACAAAAAAAAAAAAAAAAAAAAAAAAAAAGCTGAACAAAGTTTTTTTTTTTCTTTTTAAATTTGGGGGAATAATTAATGATTATTTTAGCTAGTCATATAAATCTTCTTTTTATTATTTATGTTACTCATAAACTATGGCATGCAATACTCTGAGCTTATAAACGTTAATAGCTTATAAATAAGCTTATAAATAATTTAGAGCTTATAAACGTTTTTAGCCAAATTAGCTCGCTCAAATGTCTCCATATGTGATTAAATAAACATAAATACATATCAGTTAAGGAAACTGTTGCATACATTAATAAATAGGTAACCTTCCTTTCAAAATTAATATATGCTTCCTTTTTAAAAATAATAAAAAATTAAAAACATATTTTACAAAAGTTTATTAAAATAATTGAATTTCACCAAAAACAGTTCATTTATCAATCTTTCGTTATAAAAATCTCCCATATATTCACTCTGCTTTGGGGGAAAAAAAAAAAAAAAAAAAAACACAACTGAAATTTCTTTTATACGCTTACAACGCACTTAGAAAAATCTGACACAAAATTAAACAAATAAACGTCAACCCATAAAAACATGTCAACCTCGAGCACTTCAAGAGCACTTTTTTCTTCATACTCGCACAAAAGAAGAAATCTTTAATATTATCTGAAAAGAAAAAAAAAAACTACTTTTATGTGTACATATAAAAAACTGAAATCCAGATGAAGAATATGCTCGTCAAAAGAAACAGATCGCGGGCAGCAAGCAGCAGTGGCACAATCATTAAAATGTTGGCAAGAAAATAATCCTCTCCTGTTGCGAAGGGCCTGTGTGACACGGAAGGGGGCGTGTAGGGCCCGGTCCCCCGGAGGTATCATTAGCATCCCGTCACAGTGTCCGAGGGGTGTCGGCCGCTGACAGGTAAATTGTAGGCCTGTGGACAGATGCATGACAGCCGTGTCAGCCTGATTGGTCAAGCGAGCGTCTCGGTAGGGGGCCGGCCACAAATGCATCCTGGAAAATGAATTGGTTGTGGTTAATCGTAACACTGTGCAACTCTTGTAGTAGAGTATATAATTAAGTAGTACTTGATAATAGTTATAATTAAGTAGTATTTGATAATAGTTATAATTAACTATTATTTTATCGTTATAATTAATGTAGTATTTGATAATAGTACTACTTAATAATAAGTAGTATTTGATAATAGTATGATACTCATAAAAATGTGCCCTACTGGAACACTGCTATGGTGTAGTTAAGTTTGTATTTAATAACACTTTAGAACTCATACGAGCAACGGGTATACAGATTCATGAGCTCCTGTGTGGTATTAAGTACCATTAAAAACCTCCACATCATCAATTAATTAAAAATTACTTAAAATGAAGTTGCTTAAATTTAAAAAGGTAGCAAAATAAACTTTAAAACAGTTAACATTAATAAAAACATCTCCTGCTATGAAAACAATTAAAACAAAAAAAATTAAAGATTGAAATAGAATAAGCTTAAAATTAAAGATCCACTTGTTTGCAAGCAAGTACGTAATCAAGTAACAAGTAACAACTTGTTACTTAGTTTGTTTCCAAGCAAACTTCACATCAACAATTAATTAAAAACTACGTAAAATGAAGTTGCTTTAAATTAACAAAAAACAACACAATAAACTTTAAAGCAGTTAAAAATAATAAAAATATCTCTTGCTATGAAATGTAATAAGTTTAAAATTAAAAGTCAACTTGTTTGCAATCAGGGCAGCATCCAAGAGATAAAAAATTCCACATCATCAATTAATTAAAAATTAATTGATGATATGGAAGCAAATTCATTTTATGAAGTTGCTAAATTTAAAAAGATAACAAAACAAACTTTAAAACAGTTAACATTAATAAAAAGATCTCCCGCTATGAAAACAATTAAAACAAAAAATAATTAAAACAAAAATAAGTTTAAAATTAAAGGTCAACTAGTTTGAAAGGAGGTAGCATCCAAGAGAAAATAACTCCACTGGGACGAAATTAGGTCAGTTAACGCGATTATCCAGGTCTTTGATCTTCAAGTTCAAGAATTCTCGTGAGATGATGCTTAGATGCAACCACTAAGCCATAGAACTCTTCTGAACATTTTAATTCTAATGCCACGATTTGAATTCAGAGTTTAATTTTTAGAATATATTAAATTGTATTATATCGATTTGAAATGAGTATTATTAAAACGGATTGTTAGGAAAAAATTTCTTAAAATTTTTTTTTGAAAGTGACTTTTTTTTTTTTTTTTTTTTTTTTTATCTTAAAGTTATCTTTTTCCTTTAAAGTGACAATTCGAGTTATGGTTATAGTTAATTAAGAATGATTAGAAATCAAAACTTTTTTAGTCAAAAAGCAAACCTATTTTATAACAAATTGAAAAAAAAAAAAATACACTTAATAAATAAGTAAAATAAATCAAAGTATAAATATCCTGTTGTTGCAAGTTATTTTAAATTTACTCATGTAAGTTGTTACTTTTTATTGTTGTTATTTCTGGATGTCAAGCACTTAAGGCCATTTTCCTTTACATAAGCTGATTCAATGTTACTTTTGGTACTTATTTGTCACCATAATATTGAATTAAGAACTATTGTGATAACATTAGGCATGCTCATATCTTATTCATCCTGGAGCACGTCAAAATGACTTTTTATAGATTTATCAAACCGATTTCTGGCACACATACGTTAGCATTCTTCCGTACCCTGGGAGGGGCATTAGGTGAATATTTACATTAGTTGTACTCTGCTTTAGTTCAGATACCATTAACTCACGCACACAAGAATAAGATGTAATAAATTTGAGGAAAATCGAAAATTTTTGTTCCACAATGTTTACCAACATTGTAAGATTGATAAATCATGTCCAGCCATAAGTAAATACTAATTTACTCTATCAAAAAACATCAAAGCCTTCTTATTTGAAAAAAGTCAAATGCGATTGGTGACAAAATTTATTTTTCACTTCTTTTGAAATTAATTAACTACTTCAGTACGTGAAGTTCCAAGATTAACAATATATTCTATTTGCATCTCACAAGTTATATAAATAATTAATTAATCCACTTTGTTGGACACAGAAAATTTAGCCAGCAATGAAGTGATTTTTGATAAATTGAAGTTGCTAATTAAAATAAAAACAAGCATTTCAAGTTAATGGGATCAAAGTACAGCTTGTTTGCTAGAAGGTATTTTTACACCAATAATAGCCTTCTAATAAGCACTCTTGCTAACTTTTTATTAAGAGAAATAATGTTCGTCAATTAATTTTAATAAATATTATTAATATTATTTCATGCTCACTTTAATTTCTACGAAGTGGGAATTTTTAAGACTTCTCATACATCACATGGGTATATAACAACCGATTTATCAGACAAAAATCACTCTAGTTTAATTTTTTTATGTCGAAAATCACTCTTAATTATAATCAAGTTAACCAACCTGTTTCATATAAACGTGTTTTTTTCCCTCATAAATTTATCAACACATGATAAAAGGCTTAACCATGTTAGGTATTCTCATACATTCGTACTATAACAACGCAAACACCACCCCAAGCACCCCTTCCTTTCCCTACGAACTCATCATCCACCCCCATCCCCCTCTTCTCACTGTGATAATATTTTAAAATTACGACCCTCGCAGGGGGTGGGAAGGGGGTCAGCAAAATCGCAATCGAACTTTATCGCCCATCACATCTGCGTCAGAACGCTGTAGTAAGGCTGTCAAGAAAAGCACCAGGAACCAGTCAACCCACCCCGATATGAACACGAAGACGTGTTCTATCAGTTCTTTTTTGGGATTGGCACTTCAAAAGATCTGACAGCACACATTTGAATATGGGAGTAGTATTCGAGATTGCATGTCCTCAGGCAGAGAGCACTGGCGCCTTTCCAGGAATAACTCTATTTCAATAACTTTGGGTTGGGAGAGGCAATATGAGAAGTGTCATTTCTGGGGAAGGTACTTTGGTGGAGTGCGTCTGTGTAAATGGTTATGGCACATTATCGGAGAGATAGACCCGCTGTGTAATTGTGTTTGCAATAAACGGCTCAAGCGTAAAAGGCGATGCCCTAAGATTGCTACCAAATGTCTAAAAAAAAAATTGATTCTGAATTTCCGATAGTCAATTTTTTCTATCAAATTAAAATATTTCTGACAATATAGTGTCATTGTTTGATGACCAAATTGACTTTTATCAAGGTTTTTGGATAATCTGTCATTTCTATCAAATTAAAATTTATAAAATATTACTGATGATATAGTGGTCAATTTTTAAACAATAAGTTAAAACCAGCTCAGTATTAAAATTTAAAAAATTACATATATGAAATGAAATGGAAATTGAACATGCAGAAGTCTTTATCCATGTTTTTCAAAATTCTTCTAAGCAAATATTTTACTTAAATGAAACAATTCTAATATTCAGTTATTTATAACTTCCATCAATGCTCAATAGAACTGCTGATTTAAATATCAGCAATATATCAATATGTAGTTTTAGAATTCTAATTAATTTTTATGGTCATTTGCTACTAAGAGGGCAAATTCTGCAACACAGAGGATGCAACATGAGGGCATTGTACCCCATGGTACACCATCATCATTGATAGTATACGGAAATTTTACACTTTGACCCCAACAACCGCTTGCCAAACAGAAGGACATTCCGCCTTAAAGTTCTCATTCCCAGCATAGATAAGGAAAGTTCTCTGTTTTCGGCTTACTGAATTTCTAACTCTTTATCTCTGATTTGGAGGATTCAACGCTCCCTGAAGCAAGCAGCTCTGATTTATACTGAACATGAAGAATAAAATATTGCTAGTGTCTTAATCATACATAGTTTGTGTATATAAAAATGTTTTCAAAGAAATAACATCGTGTAATCAGAAGTTATAAAAAAGGGTGCGTGGTGGTTGAAACATATTTTTTTAAAGCATCCCATGCTTGCAATATTACTTTATGTTTTGGCCAAATAGCCATGATTCAGGTGGCCTCTTGGCCATTTGGCTTGAGCTCTGGCCTCTTTGGTACCACAGGTTTCAGATTCGAATCTTGGCGGTTGCATGTGTGTTTGTTAGTACTTCGGTATCCAGGTCAAACTGTAGATTCCGGTCTTATTAGCCTAAAGTGTTGACAGCGACAAGTGTAAAGAGCGACATACCAAACAAACCAGACAAGATTCTATTATATTCATTTAAAAGAACGCCGAATCCTCATTACCAAAGCGGTAGCGGTGAAGAATTTTCACCTCTCAATAACTGACAAAGTACTAAATGACCCATTAGAAAATGAAGAATAAAGTAAGGAAGAATTTATTTATGTTCATAGTAAATAAACAACATAAATTAAGCACGATTTTTTTAAAAAAACATGTTAGAAAAATGTACAAAATCTTTTTGTTGGAGCCTAATTCATTTTAAGTATGAAATAATTTTAACGCCATGATGTTCAATAAAAAAATATGAAAAGGAAAAAAAAATATGAATTCTTACAACACTAGCTTAGCATTTTTCACTAGCTTAAAATATAACATATGAAAATGTAGATCATGCTTTTACATTTTTTTAGAAGTCTTGTACGACAACAAACTTCTTTTGAGGTTTTTAATGACTTCAATCTTGTAATTTATAAAGGTTGATGAGGAGTTTCAGCGTCATAAAGAAAAATTAAGGTTATTGTTATCACATTCCAAAACATCTTCATCTAAGCTGGCCATATGTCATGCCTTAATAGAAAAGCTTGTCTCCAAAAACTTATGACCCATTACATCTGAAAGAATCTTTCCCCTGACACTTGTTTCAAATGATCTCTAGCGTGAATAAAAAAGAAATTCCATCCCTCTTTGCTTTTGTTGAATGAAATACTTGTGTGAGGAAAAGAGAAAACTCTCTATCTCCCCTTTTTATTTCTTATTTTGCATGTGATACTATTTTTTTTCCAACACTTTTTTTATGTTCTTGACTGAAAAAAGGAAGTTGAGGGCCTGGAATCTTTTGTATATTTTTTCCAAGTCTTGAAAAAAACCCAGCAAAATATTCTATTGTGGCTATTATACATTAACTATGGAGTTGAGAGTTTTCTTCATTAAGAGAGGAGTATTCCTTAGCACTGAATACTCCTTAGCAGTTATTTTTACTTATTACCATTGTTATAATTACTATTTTTTAGTCATTTTTCAGACTCTTGCTTTTTTTTATGGGTCTTTTAAAAAATTATCTTTTAAGACTATCTTAGTATATATATTTATTTTATTTATTTCCTAGTATATAATAAGTAGTTGAAGAAGATAATTAATTTATTTTTTATTGTTATTAATTTATTATTTATTTTCCTTGCATGAAAAGAAGAAGCAAAATATTTTTTTTTATTTAAGTGACACTCCATTTTTTCAGATGTATTTTAAATATTTTAAAGACCTTCGATTGACCATACACTTCAGAAATCTTCAACATATCTTAGCTGTATATCTTACTCCTTGATAAAATGTTGTTCTTGCATTTTTTCTTGTGTTATATGCTGCATAAATATATTTTTAAGACCATTCTTTAAGTGAAAGTGATTGGAGAAAACTGTACAGCGCAGAAATTTATAAATGCTATAAAGACCCTTTATTAAGATCAATAGATTAAACTGAGCTGTTCCTGTATTTAGAATGACTGATTTAAATCCTGTAAAAAGACTCGTTTTGGCAAAGTCACAGGGACAAAGAAGAGACGACTCAAGTTGCGATGGATAGACGCAGTTGAAAACGTTTTGCTGTACTGAAAGTTAAGTATTGGAAGACTATTGCCACCCAGAGGAATGCATGTAAATCTCTTCAAAGGAAAGCCTTGCCCATCCTGGCTGTCGTGGTATTGATGATGATGATGATGATGAAGATAATTCTTTATTGAAATTGCACATTAATAGATTTAGCGTTAACCATGCAACTTAATTTGTCTTCTGAGAGGACTTTCTAGGATAACCTGAACTAGTTTATATGTTATATTGAAGGAAAACCACAAAATTCAAAGGGTAATCAAACTATCGGTTCATTTGTCACAATGTTAACTGATTGTGACAATGTTCATTTGTCACAATGCTACTAATTTTTAGCTTATTCCACCAAAAGGAATTGAATTCTCCCTTGACTATCCATTCACTAGTTTGCGAGAGCTACAACTCAGTCACTAGTGTTTCAGAAAGTGGTGGTAAGATAATTATTTTAAAAGAAATATTTAAATCATTTTTCTTTAGATGTGAGATCCAGCAGCAGCCAGATCCAGATCCAGTCTTCCAATGCTGATTTTCTCAAAATTTATAACCTATGTGTATATTAACTCATTAATATCTAAACTATATCTTTTTTCATCTTCTACAAGATTTGGTATGGAAGCATATCAATAAATCTTCATTAAATATCTTTGTGAATATGATTATTTTTTATTTTACTTTTCATTTGTGACAGGAGAATAGTAGATTTGAAAGCAAAACAATTTTCAAAATAACAATATGTGTAAAGCAGTGACAAATCGCAACACGTATTTAATCTAATAAATTGATCTTCAATATTAAATAACTCATTGTTTTATGATTACTTTTTTCAAAACATAATATGATATCAATAATAGGACTGATTTAGGATAATTTAGTGCTACCAGGAGGGGGAATGAATCACGATTTTGCTGTGCCTCACAAACAAACCTAGCAAAAGTGATATAATTTAAATCCAACTTTACAAATTTATGGTGCTACTGTAAAAAAATCTGGGCAATTTAAAAATAATGACTGAAATTATTTCTCCATAGATGGCAGCACAGTCGGTAATTAATTCAAAAACATAAGGCATAGTGGAAGCATGTAATACTATAGAGGAGATCTTTCTGGAAACCCAGGCTACCTTTTAATGAACCTCAACTGCTGCATGGTCCCTCCGTTTTCAGCCCAGTCTCATCGCTACGAAGGCGGAACTTAATGATAATGCTTAATTCGCGTGTTTTGAACCATTCCCACATTTCTCTATAAATCATTTATTTACTTATTTTTTTCTCCACCTACCCCTCAGCGGCTTCTGGAAAAGGGGAGGGAAAGCCATTTCTTTCCATGCAATTCGAACCACACCATTCAGAACGATGCCGCTCACGTGCAAATACCACATTGCACGCGAACAAAATGATGTTTCCTTCGGGCCTCTTTCAAAATTTAGTGTTGCCACCACGAGATACGTAATTAAACAGATTGTTGCCCAACTTTTTCTAGGAACTATTTAAGAGGGTTTTCTTTTTTATATCAGCAAGAAGAACAATATTATCCCCTCGTGTTAGTTTCTTCTTTTCATGTCTACTTTGTTCCAAATAGTATAAAGAAGCACCATGTGTGTGTTATAGGAACACGGGTCAGATCCTGGCAATTATGTGTGTTCTGTTTCATTAGGGTGGTGTTTCTTATGTCTTGAGGTTTTTGTTTTAGCTGTTGCAGCCAGGGTAATTAAATCTGCATGCTGTGTAATTATGTAATCTGTACAAGAGGGACATGTTTAATTTGGAAAATAATTAAATTGTAATTGTTTTGGATAGAATAATGCAACTTTAAGAGAAGTTTCATTTGATTGAAGTTCGCTAACTAAGAGATTTATTTGAAAAATTAGTGAGTTTTAATTTATTTAGTTGATAATTTTGATACAAAAATAAAGAAAACTATTAAATATTCAACTATAAATTTATAAATTAATCTTGTAATAATTAAATCTGCCTAATCACACACTTTGCTTGCATAACCAATTAAAGCTTTGGAATTGGTATTATAAATTTTAATTCTATTAGTACAGAAACAAAAATTTATCAATTAAATCATTAAATTAGCATTTAGATTTCATGAGTCATAACAATTTATTCTCGAGATAACATTAAACCCTTCAAAGTCATTTAAAGTCATCTGGAATTTAGAAAAATAAGACATAAAATCAGTTTTATCATATAAAACTATAATTTTTTTTATAAATAATTTAATGAAAAAGTGCTATAATTAATGCTTATGTAGTTAAATTTCAATATTTAATTTTCATAACTAAACAACTTTCATATGAAAAATATTAAGGCATTTGATATAAATAAATTTTTTAAGCTGTAATTAAAGAGAAATGATTACCTGTCCATTTTATAAATAAAACTAGAAGCATAATTAATTGTACTTAGAAATAATTTATTATTTTGCGAAATATATAAAATATTTGAATGATAAAAATGTTTTTTTATTAAAGAATTTTAGGTTTTTGATTTTATTACATTAAAGGTACTTATTTAATACACACACACACACACACACACACACACACACATACATATATATATATATATATTAAATAAGTACCTTTTCTGTAATAAAAGGAACTATTAAATTCATGAAAAAAACTAAAACAGAATTATTGAAACTTTCAGCACATATTAATAGAAAGAAATAAGGATAAAATTAGGTAAATTATTAATAATTATTGCCATCAACATAATACAATTACGTTGTCAAAAAGATATGAAAAATTCATGTTTGGAGAAATAAATTCAAGTTTAATAAGTAATAAAAAAATAAATTTTTAATAGTCCCTTTAGATAATGTTTGGTGCCAAATCTAATTATTAATAATAATTTTCAAGATTAATTAGTCTATCATAATATGAAGAAACGAAACTATAGTCAACTAATATCCAATATCAAAGTAAAATAATTAAATAATTAATGATATTAAAGAATATAAAAAAAATTAGATGTATTTAATAATTTATAACAAATGAATTAGCTTTACAAAATTAATTAGTCAATGACCAATAAGAGGAAAACAAAATAATCAATAATCAAATAATAAATAATGAAATAATTAGTTCTAAAGGAAACAAAAAAAATCCAGTCCTTAGAGAATGATTTAATGTTTGATAATAAATTAATTAGTTTTACAAAAATTAGTTTCCCTATAAAAATTAGGGGAAAACAAAATAATCAATATCAAATATCCAGATAAAATGAAGCAAATTAAAAAAAAAAAAAATCAAAAGAAATATGTTTGTTTAACAATACAGATATGAATGGTCTTGCCAATAGCAATATTTTTTTGAAATAACACTGCATTAAAGTTACCACCGTGAAGAATTGTTTTCAAACATTTTTTCCCATCGTAAATTCATTAATAAGAATCCTTTTGCATCGTAATTTTAGTTATTAATCGCCTCATTACCCAGACGGATTGCTTTTCTGTGACCTTAATGACGAGCCATCATTTTTTCAATGTGGTAGGTTTCAGGAAAAATGCTGCTTTCATTGTTAGAAGTATTCATATGATTACTGCATCTTTTTTTTTTTAATTTATGGAAGTTTGGTTAAAATGATCTTTCGTTTTAAAGAAGGATATGAAAGTTAGAAAAATATGAAATAATAATACGTTAATATCTTTTAAAATTTATAGATGATTACCTCTCTATTCTTGTTATTATCCTAAATGATTGCTTTTTTACTTAAGATAGCTTATGAGTAAGTTATTATATAGACCTTTCCTTATTATATCACCATTATATATTTGATTTATATACACGAATTACTTTATCACCTGAAGAGAAAGAAGTAATATTAATACTATTTATTAGCAGTAGAATAAAAAGATCACAAATTGGAAAACCAAAAGCTTGAGACAGACGACTTCGGAGTCGTATTGTTAGGAGGCCATGGTCCAAACATGGACGGTAGTTACTATTTATAATTGTTATTACTATTTATATTCCAGAATACCATTTATAATTGTTTCTTAGCACCAATCACATATGATAGTTAACTAATTTTTGACCTTCTTTTTTTCTCTTTAGTTTTCTAACCTTACTTTCTTATTTTAAATCTAATTGGATTTCAAGATTCTTAACCTGTCTTTTTAAGTTCCTTTTTCAAATTCCTTCAAAAATAAAATAACAAAATAAAAAAAAATGTAAAGAAATGCTGTGTACAAAAATAAATTTGGGAAACAAAGTTATACAAAATACTCTAATACTATATAAATAAAATATTTTATTTCAAAATGATACAATAAATTTTGATTACTTTTTATTTTTAATTGCAAGGCACTGACTTAAGATCATTTACTCCCAAAATAGGAGATTCATGGTGATTCAGCTTTAACCACATTTTGTCATCACAATTTGGAACAAATATCCCTAAAGTTATCATTTAATATTTCCAAAGGGAATTCGTCTCTTCCTCCCTTTTTCTTAAACACAAAACAGAAAGGAAAGATTTTAGGCTTATCATGCCCAAAATTGGCATAGATAGGAAGCTTTTGGTTATTTGGTTGTATATTTTTATTATTGTTAACAACTTCTTAACAACAAACTTCTTTAACAATAATAACAATATACAATCAACAACTTTACTTTGCTTTTATCAACAACAACAGTTTCCTTAAACATTCAGAAATCAGCTTCTTTATATTGAGAAACTTTCATGAAAATTTACATAAAAATACATGAGAACTATACGAACAATTCATAATAAGCTTAAATAAAAACTGTATTGTTTTGTTATAAAATTAAATTTAGAAGAGATACAAAATCACTCAGTGCATCTCAATTATTCTCAATTAAGTCTTACAGCAGAATTCCGACCACCAAGAAGCCCTGAAACACGCATCAAAATCCATGCATAAAAATCATCACCACTTGTGAAGGAAGAAAATGACAAAGGTGGAACAAGCGTCTTTCAAAAACCTCCGAGCCACCCGCCCAGTGAAGTGACTGACTGTCAGACCTGTCACAGTCACCCCTTTTTTTCGTCGCAGCAGCTAGCCATCAGTCCGAAATAATAAGCATATCTTTCCCATTTCATATACAAAAAGATGTCATCGTTTCGGAAGATATCGTTGTCATATCCAGCTGTCATCCATTTGATATTTAACAAGGATATAGATATACGCGCTACATATGCATAAGAGGTGCATCCATTCCATGTCATCTTGCAAAAAAAGAACAAAAAATGTATGAAAAAAAAAATACCGAGTATAGAAATGTCATTCGATCTTTGGAATGGCTCTTATGCAACTAATGATTTTGTATTCTACTTCAATATGTGGCGTTGAAAGGTGGTTGTTGAAATGCGAGACAGTTACTTTGCATAGCTACTTTTTGCGATTGCGTCATTGCTGGATGTCTGCTTTTTTACATTTTATCAATGGATTTAGAAGAAGAAATGGAATAAAAGTTTTATATTAATTTAAAAAAGAAAACTCATTCCATCTGGAAATTTTTTTTAATATGCTGAAAATTGAACAACTGTACTTAGAAAATTATATGGATACCATAAATGTTGTCGGCCAATTTTTGTAGATAAAAATATTAAAATTTATGAGTCTTTAATGACATTAGTTTTAAAAATAAACATCAATAAAAATACTTTCAAGGTTAATAAAATTAAAAAACCTTAAAAGAGTTTACAAGAGTACTATTACTTTGCATAGCTACTTTTGCATCATTGCTGGATGTTTTTACATTTTTATCAATGGATTTAGAAGAAGTGACGGAATAAAAGTTTTATATTAATTTAAAAAAGAAAAACTCATTCAATCTGGAAAAATATTTTTTTAATAATATGTTGAAAGATTGAACAATTGTACTTGGTTTTTTTGCTTCGGAAAATTACATATGGCTACCATAAATGCGGTTGGCAAATTTTTATAGATAAAAATATTAAAATTTATGAGTTACTTTTAAAAATAAACATTTGTAAAATTATTTTCAATGTTTTTAAAATTCAAAAGCTTAAAAGTGTTTACAGCAGTATGCATCTGTAATGAAATTGCTTTTTAAAAATAAACATTAATAAAAATACTTTCAACGTTTTTAAAATTAAAAATTTTAAAAATGTTTACAACAGTATGTACTATATATTTAATGAAATTACTTTTTAAAAATGAGCATCCATAAAAATACATTCAAGGTTTTTAAAATTAAAAACCTTAAAATGTTTATAAGAGTATGTATCTATAATGAAATTACTTTAAAAAAAAAATATATATATTTTTTTTTTTTTCAATGCAGCTGGCAAACAGACATGGACGTCTTTGGATGCCGGAAAGGGCTGCACCGATGTTACTCACTTTGCATTACCCAGGGGGCGCGTGTAACTTGATGGTAAGCCACGGACGCGGAGTAACAATGCCCCCGCAACGCTCTACGATCCTATTAGGACCGGGACCTACTGCTTAAAGTGGATTCCGAACCACTACAACACCCATGGGCAAAGCCGGGATTTGAACCCGATACCTGTGGTACCGAACGCCAGAGCGCTAGCCATTCGGCTTTCAGGCCCCTACTTTTAAAAATAACCACCAATAAAAATATTTTCAATGTTTTTAAAATTAAAAACCTCAAAAATATTTACAAGAATATGTATCATTAATGAAATTATTTTTAAAAACAAGCCTCAATAAAAATACCTTCAAAGTTTTAAAAAATCAAAAAACTTAAAAGTGTTTACAAGTGTATGTATCTTTAATTAAATTACTTTCAAAAAATAAGTATAATTAAAAATGCTTTCAAGGTTTGTAAAATTGAAAACCTCAAAGGTGTTTATGAGAGTATGTATCTTTAATGAAATTACTTTAAAAATAAGCACCGATAAATATATATTCAAGATTTTTAAAAATAAAATTGTTAAAAATGTTTGCAAGTAGTATGTACTGAAACGAGCCTCTCAAAATTTCTATTTGAGAGACTCGCTATTGAAATGCAATCCTCAGTGAGCAAAATCTAATTAAACAAAAGCTTTCCTTCCTATCATACCACTTTGTTATATATGTTGTTGTTGCTTATCCCCTTGATTTAGAATCCTAAACCAAGTCCAGTAGATCATGCTCCATCAATAGATCGTAAACTGTCCTCCCCTCATTCAACAGTTGCCTCACAGAGGCACCAATACAATCGATGAGATGAGAGGAAGACGTGACAAAGGGTATATGTCTTCTCGTCTCCATTGAAGGTCAAACTCTTAGTGTGGCCAGTCCTTAGTCTAGCTAAAGCCGTTTGAGCAGGTCTAGGACAGGAGCACTGCAAGGACATACCAGGATATTTAGCGGCGTACCATGCATGAATTGGTGGCGACCTCCAAGAGGTATTCACTCTGGCTAAAGTTATGGAATGAACTTCTGAAGCTAACAGATTGGAAGAAGAAGCTTTGGGATATATATATATACTTGTTTAAAAATGTAGTGCAAATTTTGGAAAGTAGAACAGATCGAGTACAGCCGATGTTAGTATGGAGGGAAGGGGGGGGAAAAAAGCTACTGTAAATTTAAATTCAGTTAAAATCTGGTGCAAAAAATATTTTACGATTTTGATTAATATTTTCCCCCAAACACTTTCAAAAATTTGCTTCTTTTTTATGAAGACTATTTCAATTTCAATTGTTATATTATTATTTCTGCATGTTAATAAATTGACGTTCCCTCTTTATTATTTGTGTGTGTTGAGCACAAAAAATTAATATTGTTAGAAAGATGAAATCAGCAACTTTGTGCATCTTTCAGTGGGATTAAAAAACAATGATAATGTTAAAATGGTGTATATATTAATGTTATATATAACATAGAGAATGGTTGGAAATGAGTTACTGAAACACTGACATATAAAAACTGTAATATTTAAATTTTTCTTTATTATTATAATTTTTAATAAAAATAAATGTTTCAGCTCTTGAAGACACACACAAGCACATAAAAAATATATATAAACTTGTACATTTAAAATCCAATATAGCAATATATTTATACTAATTACAACATATAGCAACAACATATAACAATATACAACATATAACAATGTACAACATATAGCAATATATTTATACTAATTTAATATTTTTGTGGTATTAAAAATTTTATATATAACACAGAGAAGGGTTGGAAAATGAGCTACTCAAATATTAATATATAAAAATTGCAATACTTAAATTCTTACTTATTATTATAATTTTTAATTAAATAATAAATGTTTTAGCTGATGAAGTTTCACGCACACACACATAAAAATATATATAAATCATGCATATTTAAAATCCTATAATTAATATAATATATAGCAATATATTTATATTAAATTAATATTTCAGTGAGATTAAAGATGCTATATATATAACACAGAGAATAGTTGGAAAATGAGTTACTCAAATAGTGACACATAAAAATTGCAATACTTAAATTCTTCGTTATTGTTATTATTTTTAATAAAATTGTTTTAGCTCGGGAAGATACACACTCACCCATATAATATATTTATATAAAACATGTATATTTAAAATCAAAAAATTTATATAATGTATAGCAACTTCAACCATCTGCAGTAGTTTTCAGTATGGTGAATTTTTTAAATTAGTTATTAAACGTATGACTATAAAAAGTTCATAATAAAATTAATTGAGGGTTATAATTCTTTCGTTAAATCCGTTATACAATCCTCAGTGAGCAAGATGTAATTTGACAAATGCTTTCAACATACCCAACCATTTTATTGTATATATATTATTGTTTAAAAATGGACGGCAAGTTTCAGAATTATTGAGTACAGCAAAAATCAATTAGTGTGAAAAATCACTACTGTAAATTTAAGTTCAATTAAAATATGATGCAAAAAGTTTACAATTTTAATTAATATTTTCTTAAAAACTGTCTCAAATTTACTTCTTTTGTTATGCAGATTGTTTTAATTTAGTTTGCTGCTTTATTATTTATGCATGTTAATAAATTTATAATAAAAAAAGAGCTTTCTTTGTTATTTGTATGTTTTCAGCACAAAAATGTAATATTTTTAGAAAGATGACACCAGTAACTTTGTCACATTTCAGTGGGATTAAAAATATATATAACAATGTTAATGCTAAAATGTTATATATAACAATGTTAATGCTAAAATGTTATATATAACAATGTTAATGCTAAAATGTTATATATAACAACGTTAATGCTAAAATGTTATAATGAACGTTAATGTTAAATTGTTAATGTTAAAAATACTATACATATTGATGCTATGTATGACATAGAGAATGGTTGGTAAATGTTTTACTCAAATAGTGACATATAAAAATTTTAATGCTTAAATTCTTCGTTATTATTATACATTTCGTTATTATACATTTATATATACATATTATACATTTATATATACATTTATTATTATACATTCGTTATTATTAAACATGCTCGTGAAGACTCTCTCTCACACATATAAAAAAAATATATATATAAAATATGTACATTTAAAATCCTGTTATTATGTATATTAATTCAATATAATATAATTAATTAATATAATAAAATTAATAAATAACAATTTCGCGCATCTGCAATAGTTTTTGAGTATGGTGAATTTTTTAATGAGTTGTTAAATATGCGCACTCTATAAAGCTCGTACTGAAATTAATGAATGAGGGTTGTAATTCTTTCATTAAGTCCGTTATCTAGTGCAGACTTTCTTCCACCATGTGGGCCATTAATTTGAAAAACAGGGCGGCACTCGCTGTCAGCGGAAGGTGACAACGCTTTTCATTATTCATAGCAGAACAGCTGACTTCGATTGGACACACCACACTGCCGACTTAATGCGCATTTCGGGAATTTGTAAACGATTCGCATTCATCGACGCTGAATTTTAACAATCTCTGGTTCGGTTTTTGTGGTGTTGTTTTATGCTGTGCTTGCGCAGAAAATGTTTTTTGGACAAAGTCTTGGTTTATGATATTTTCGTGGTAATGGTTGGAAAAGATAAGATGAAAATATTTTCTAGGTCATTTTTAAAAGAGAATGTTGGGAAAACAGTTTTTAAAAATTATTTTTAAATTATTTAAATTATTTTTTAAAGCGAAAAGGATATTATTTGACTGATGAAAATCCCGTTTGCATGGTAATTGATTAAGATTATAAGTTATTTGATATTCATCATCGTTTCGTGCAGTTGCGCTAACTGTAAATGCGGGATTCCACCAAATATTAAAACTTCACGTCATTTACGTCACCACGTTTTACGTTGTACAGTTGTTGATTTAATTTAGCGCATCTAAATTGTTAAAGAATGATAGAAGAACATCGAAATTTTGAAAAAATGATGAAAAATTTCATAATGTATTCAAGATAAAAGTTATGTATAAAAAAAAAAAATTACTTAATAACTTATAGTGAATAATATCCTAATTTTTATTGACTTATTTAAAAAAATATCAATTACATATTTTTCTAGAGGATTTATATGCAAGACTGGGTAGACATTAATAAGGTTATAAATGGTGTATTACGTTATCATCAAGTTGTGAAAAGAAAAAAAAAAAAATTTCATTTCAACAAATTTAATTCGTGTTTTATTGCAAGTTAAGTTTTATAACAAACATAAACTAAGTATATAAAGAAAACAATATTAATTAGTTTTTTACATGTTTAATTTTTAAAGAATTAATGGAGTAATTCAAATAATTAATTATTGTAAATCATCATTTATATGAGACAAGTCATAGCATAATAAATCGTAATATGTACGCAAATTTACTGAAATACTTTTGTATTTTGAAGGTTTACAATTTTATCTAATATAATTATTCATTACTTAGGGAATAAATAAATTTAATTCAAATATTGTAATTAGAAGTAAAATGTGCTGTAACGTCTTGGCCTATACTAGAACCTGTAACAGCTTCAAGAAAAGGGCCATTTTCAGATTCATGGGAACACTTTAATTTTTATTTACAAGCATATATATAACTATTTACAAAGAAATGAAAACTAAAAATATAAATTAGATTCACAAATGCAGTTCAAGGTTGGAGTTTACGATGAATCTAATGCGCCCGGTCTGAGGCGGGCATTAATTATCACACGGCGCGATATACGAAACCACAAGGGGCTCATTTTGTAAACAGGCGGAGTCTCCGACCTGTTTAGTCACTTTCAGAGAAGGAAAGAGAGCAATACTTCTTGTTGATTCGTCGCAGAACTCTCCTCCTCTGCTTATCCAAACACCTCACTTTAAGAAAATCCGTCAAGGGGGCGGGATCAGCTTCCCTCACTCCTCAATGGAGTCGACACTTCCGAAGTGCATGGTCTATCACCAATCACGACGCAAGAACTCATGGTGTAGTCCATATCCCATCTGTAATTGTTTCGATCTGTGAAGATCGAACAGATGATCGCTAATTTCATGGTATCTCATTATCCATGACACTGATTATCTGTTGTCAATTTTGAATGACAGATTGTTCTCATTAGTACAAAACACATTGAATGTAATATAAATATCCACGATGCTGGTGTACTATTATAGATTGTTAAAGAATATACATTTATTTCCCTTGGGAAAAGAAATGCTATATCTCTTCTCGTGAGAAAAATGCTACAGTATGTTTTAAATCTAGAATAACTGGGTGTTAAAACTTAATTTTAGTTTCAATCTAAATATAAAGAGATACTAAAAAAGGTAAAGGCAAAGAAATTTAAACGCATTTCTTTAAGAAGCAAAAAAAGTGTTTGTAAAAATTTTATGAAAGAAAAATGTATTAATGTTTAATCCTTTCATAATAATAATAATAATAGTAATAATCCTACTTACTGAGATTTAATAAAATTTTGAATGTATAAATTCTCTATAGCAAAATGTTTTTACTTTATAGTAGTAATAATAATATTAATAAAAGAAATCAAACACCTATTTATTAATTTGATATTCTAAAAATATTTTAATCAAATTTTTGCATGCAATTTTTATTTAATTTAATAAAATCTACATTAAAAGCTTTATATATTATCATCAGAAAGTTCCTTGCGATATACATTAAAATATGCAACTCTAATCATTATGAGACTCGTTATAATAAAGCGCTAAAATAGTCAAATATAATTATCATCCAAATTCCAAAACACTCACTACTAAAAAGCTGAACCATTAAAACCTTATTAGCAGATATAGGCGATTACCGAAACCGTTAAGTTTTTATGAAAATTAACCCTTCTATTCATTTATTCAATTCCTTCTATTAGCTTCCACTCTCCTATATATATCTTGTTCAAATTTTCAATCGTTCATAAAATACTTTTTTATTCATCCACTCAAATTCAAATACATTTTTTGAACTTGTAGTGGATGACATTTGATGTCAATAAAGGTTTTTCAGATATTAATTCAGTAATTAAATTTAATTAATTAATTTTAGTTTTTTTAGATTTAAGTTGCATGTATCTACCAATAGATGGCGCCAGATAAACTTAAAAAATGAATGAAAATTATTTATAAAGGACTTTCTGCAATATAGTGAAAAAAAAAAATAGGAATTGACTTTAAAAATGTTTTTTTTATATTACTTGTTTCATTATTTTAAAATTCCCTATCTAAGTTCGGGATGAATATTTTTTTTTAAATCTAATTGTGCGTACTTGATGAGTTGCAACATCTGGATTGGTGATAGACCATGGGCTGAGAAAGTTTAAACTCCAATGAGAAGTGAGGGAAGCAATTATTTTCATCAGCGCAACAACAGCATGGTAAGCCAAAGCAGTCTACCTACTGCCAGATTTCGAGACAGGAGATGCTTTCTTTTTAAGGGGTAGGGTTATCACCCCAAACGCTCTACAGTAATATTAACCCGGGATCTACGGTTTAAAGTGGATTCTGAAGAACTACAAACATCCATGGCACCGCCGGGACTCAAACCCAGAACCTGTGGTACCGAGCGCCAGACACTCGGCCAACAGTCCCCAGATTTACACAAAATAAAGTGGAATTTCTTAATCTATTTCATTTTTTTTTTTTTTTTTGTTAAATATTTTCATTTTATATTAAATTTGGTAATATATATTTTTTTGGGGGGGAGGGGGGTGATATAAACCAGTACCCATTATTTCTTAACTGCCAAAATTTTAACATTAAAACCCAGGGCATGATTTACTACAGCACAGTGAAATAATTTATTAAAATGTAATGATGACCGAAAATATAAAAAGCGGAATAATGGTTAGAAAAAGCAGCAGATTTTATGTAGGGGGTCCATATGGGTTCGTGGGCTTGGTTTTGATGTCTACCAAGTGGGATTAGAAACAACAACCACAATCTTATTAATCATTGTATTTATTGGTTTGGTTTGTGTTTTACGGTCATTTTTTGCACACTTTAGACTGATTAAACCGGAACCTACACTTTGAAGTGGAGTCAAAACCACTCACAAACATCCATGCTACCACTAGGATTCGAATCTGAACCCTGTGGTACCATTTAGTGTACAGGAAAGAGCAGATTTACTCATTTTCTTTTCCTAATGCAGCTGGCAAACACTTTGACAGTAATCTTTTATGCCTTAAGGTAAGCGCTGCACCGACGTTACTCACTTAGCACTACCCAGGAGGTGCGTCTAGCTTGAAGATAAACTACAGACGCGGAGTAACAATACCCCCGCAGCCCTCTACGATCATGTTAGATCGGTACCTACGGTTTTAAAGGGGATTTCGAACCACTACAAACATCTATGGCACCACTAGGATGATTCGAACCTGAAGCCTGTGGTGCCATTTAGTCCAGAGGAAAGAGCAGATTCACACATAGTAAAGTGGCATTCATGATTCTGTTTCATTCTTTTTGTTAAATATTTTCATTTTATATTATATTAGATACTAGTTGGGGGTAAAGCGATATAAACTAGTACCCATTATTCTTAACTGACAAATATTTAGCATTATTCAGTCGTCAAAAGCCAGGGCATGATTTACAGCGATATAATTTATTAAAATGTAATGATGACAGAAAATATAAAAAGCGGAATAACGGTTAGAAAAAAAGAAGCAGATTTATGCGGGGGCATAAACATCCATACCACCGCCAGGATTCGAACCTGAAGCCTGTGATACCATTTAATCTAAAGGAAAGAGCAGATTTACATATTTTTTTTCTAATGCAGCAGGCAAGCACTTAGATAGTAGTTATTTATACCTTTAAGTCAAGCGTTACACCGACGTTACTCACCAGCACTACCCAGGAGGTGCGTGTAGCTTGAAGATAGGATACGGACGCTGAGTAACAACACCCCCGCAACTCTCTATCATCATGTTAGACCGGAACCTACTGTTTAACGTGGATTCCGAACCACCACAAACATCTATGGCACCACCGGGACTGGAACCCTGTGGTACTGAGAGCCAGAGCGCTAGCCACTCGGCCATCAGGCCCCAGATTTACACAAAAGTGGAATTTCTTATTCTATTTCATTTTTTGTTATATATTTTCATTTTATATAATATTTGGTGGTAATTTTCAGTTTATATTAAATTAGATAATATTTGGGGGAAAGCGATATAAACTAGTAACAATTATTTCTCAACTACCAAATATTTAACATTATTCAGTCAGGGCATGATTTACTACAAGCACAGCGAAAATAATTTATTAAAATGTAATGATGACCGAAAATATAAAAAGCGGAATAATGGTTAGGAAAAAGCAGCAGATTTATGCGGGGGGATATGTCCCAGAAGCGGTGAACCCGAAACTTCCCATTTGGTATTCCATTACGAACAATAAAACCATATTCGTATTTAATCATAAATCAGAACATTACGAGCGACAGCAGCACTGAGCTATTACCCATTTATAAGAATTTACGCTTTGCATTTTGTCATTCTGCTGTTGGGCAACGGACAGTCGCATGATGAAGTGGCTGTCATGGATTGAATAAGACGATTCGAAGCAGTTCTAGCGTTCTATTTATGGCCCTTCAACTCACTTTCGGAGAATTTTTTTTTTCTCTCTCTTTTTCTAACCAGGCATATTTCATGTAAAACAGGACCGCGTTCGTTTTTACGGTGCTGCAAATTCTTTTATGTTTACGGGAATTCTGTAAAAAAAAAAAAAAAAAAAAAAAAAAAAAAAAAAAACGCTCGGATTCCGGGTTAACAAAATGCTAATAACGCACGCGATCGTATACGGAGACGGCGTAAAGATTCTTGGTTTGTGAAGTGAGAAGGTTATGGTGGTTTGAAGAATTATCCAGTTAAAAATAGTTAGTCTAGGAAGCATAACCGGATATATATATATTTAAAACGAATCAATCCAAAATTTATAATTTTGAAAGTTATTAAAAAAACTTTATTTATTAAATCTTATTTTTTACACCATTTTGTTTGTTACATTATCTAGATTACAGTAATATGAATTTTATTTCCTATATTTAATTTTTAAAATTATTTTTAAATAAACTATATTTTATTTTAATCTAGTGTCATTTGTCGTTGCCTATAAGCTATCGTAAGTAGATTTTCTATCAAATTTAGCATTGTAAAGGGTACAGGGTGGAAATGAAAACACAATAAAAAGACCTTACAGGAAAAGTTTTTCTTTTCTTCCAGCTTTCTTGAACTTGAAGACACCTCCATATTTAAAACATTATGTTTGTGTTTAATCCTCAGTGTGTTTTTTGAAACAGTGTCTACAGCAATGTCGCCAGCGGATTGAACCTCAGTCCTAATGCCCGCCAGCGGCGCACGTTACCACTGAACCACGAGTCAAGCAGCGAAGATATTATCACTCTCACCTATTCATACTCTAGCACAGGGATGGGCAAACTACGGCCCGCCGGAAGATTCTATCTGGCCCGCGGATATAATTTGAATTTGCTGGTTCGAGGTAAATTAAAAGAAATATATATTTATATATTATATATCCATCTCCTTTTCTACTTTGAATAAATAATATTTTTTTCTTCCTTTTTTTTCAAAGGACTGATGATCTTTTTACTTTCTCATTTTTGTTCTACAAAATATAAATCGACGGAAACATCAAGCACAGACAGCTTTCAATCGGCAAGGTATTAAAAGCGGAAGTTCTTTGTTAGTTATAATTGTAGATTGGAGCCAACAAGGTCTTTCTTGGGGAGCAGACATATAAGAATCCAATATAGGTGAATTAGACCTCCCATGTGGCAGACAGCGTATTTTAAGCTCCAGCCAGTGGCTTTTTGCAGGTTGAATTAATTGAGTTGCAACAATCTTCTCAAGCAGTTGTTTCTAAATCGTTACAAATCATTATCGGAAGTTTTTCCTTATCGGAAATTTAATAATATCTCACGCCCATAAAATCAGTGCCATGTTTGCTTCATCTTATGTGAACAAGTGTTTTCAACTATGAACCTTAGAAAGAATTATTTCAGAAGTAAATTGACAGATGAGCATTTAGCCTCCTTCCTTAGAATCAGTACATCTCGCTTCGAACCTCAATATAAGGAACTTTTAAAAATGAAATCGCAATTTCATTCATCTCATTAACATACTTAAACTGTAATACTTGTATATTGTTTTTTAATTTTTAAAAAAAATTATCTTGGCCCGCCAAACTTTTTTTTTTTTTTATTTTTGACTCGCGACCAAAAAGTTTGCCTATCCCTGCTCTAGATTATGCGTACTATCATTAGCCATGAGCGATTTCAGTTTCAAATAAAATCAGATAGATACTTAGAAGCATCGATTAAATTTAATTTTAATTTTTACGAAATCATTTTTTTATATAATAATATAATATAAAGTTATAATATATATAAAAATACGAAATTAAAATTTTTTTTTTTTTAATATTTACAATTTTTTAACAGATACAAGTTTAAAGCGTATTTCTATCTAAATAACTATTAATCAATCTAATAACTATCAATTATAGCTATTAATCAATTTTTTCAAATATGAAAAACACGAATTTTATTTACTCAATGAATGCAGTACAATTTAATAAATAAAATAAAATATTTTTTTTTTTTTTTAATTCAATACGATGAATATACATATAATTAATAATAATAATTTTTTTTTTTTGTCTGAATCTATTTTTTTGTATCGGTGTATACAAACAAAAACTCACTTAAATGAAAACTATAATTTTACTACTAAAATTATTATTAAATCACAATGATTGATTATTGATGCCTTAGAAGCAATTTTACTTCAACCATGAAATAAATATTCATCATTAACATACATTTCAGGAGCTTTAAATACATCATCAATAAAATATTCTATTGAATTCTATTAATTAATAAAAAACAATACGATAAGTAATAAAATGAAAATTATTCTGCATGCGCTACTGAAAGAATTAAGTTTATTAGCATACTACTTACTCCCTTACTCACGTCTAAGTATAGACAAAGAACCAGCGTTTGTTTCTGCGAATGCTTTCATTATCGTCTGCGATGCAGCAAACGATAAAAGCTTGCCCTCCCCCTCCCCTTTTTTCCACATCATTTCCCAAATTAAAAAAGGGAAGAGAGACCCCCTCCTCGGTATCAGCAGATTAAGCTAATCTGCTACGAAATTATCTCTTGCATTTTCCCATTCGCATATTTAAGAGACTACTTAGCCGTCCTATAATAATGATTGAGCTCATTTAAAAATGGAGAGTTCTTTTAAATATGCCCTTGCGTGTCATTATGAAGCACTTATTAATTTTATACACAATATTATATTTCTGTAGGGAAAAAAAAGGGACTTTTACGCACAATTAGATTAAAAAAAAAATGTTCATCCCGAGCTTAGATAGGGAATTTTTAAATAATGAAACAAGAGAAATAAATGAATAGAAGGATTAATTTTCATAAAAACATAACGTTTTCGGTAATCGCCCATATCTGCTAATAAGGTTTTAATGGTTCAGCTTTTTAGTAGTGAGTTTTTGGGAATTTGGATGATAATTATATTTGACTATTTTAGTGCTTTATTATAACGAGTCTCATAATGATTAGAACTGCATATTTTAATGCTTGTTTGGAGAAATATTCTGATAATAATATGTAGAGCTTTTAATGTAGATTTTATTAAATTAAGTAAAAATTGCATGTAAAAGGGGATTAAAATATTTTTAGAATAACAAATTAATAAATAGGGACTTTTTTTAATTATAAAAGTAAAACAAGTAATATAAAAAAAAAAATTTAAAGTCAATTCCTACTTTTTTTTTACTACATTGCAGAAAAGTCCTTTACAAATAAAGTTGAAATATTGCTTTTTCATCTGGCGCCATCTATTATTAGATACATGTAACTTAAATGTAAACAAAACTAAAATTAATTAATTAAATTTAATTAATAAATTATTATTTGAAAAGACTGTATTAACATCAAGTGTCATCCACTACAAGCACAAAAAAAATGTATTTGAATTTGAGTGGATGAATAAAAAGTATTTTATTAACGATTGAAAATTTAAACTATATATATATATATATATATAGGGAGAGTGTGAGCTAATAGAAGGAATTGAAAAAATGTTGTTTTCTGTTTTGCTGCAGAAAATCTCTGCATCACAATTTAATAAATCTCTATAAATAGGGTTATTATTATTATTATTATTATTATTATTACTACTATTATCGTTATTATTATTATGAAAGGACCAAACATTGACACATTTTTCTTTCATTTAATTTTCACAAAAATTTTTGCTCTTAGAAAAATGCTCTTAAATTTATTTACCGTTACAGTTTTTTAGCTTCTCTTTATGTTGAAATTGTAGCATCTCGGCCTATATTAGACCTATAATGGCTTCAAGAAGAGGGCCACTTGTAGGTTCATGGGAACACTTTAATTATTATTTAGTCCAAGAGTTTCGACCTGAGAAGGAAGAACAGACAATCGCTAATTTCATGAGGTCTCATTATCCATGACAGGGATTATCTGCTGTTAGATTTGAGAGATAGGTTATTTCACTAGTACAAAACACTAATTGCATGTAATATAAATATCCACGGGACTGCTTATCTGTTGCCAGATTTGAGCGATATGTTGTACCAGATTTGAGCGATATCCACGAGAAGAGAAATGCTATATCTCTTCTCGTGGGAGAAATGCTACATGTATATGTATCTATAAGATTTGAACAGTCATCAACAAACACATGTTCGTAGGACGGAAGAGTCGTTCGTTGGAGGTGGATTCGTTAAATCCAGGTAACAATGAACCAAGAGCTGGTCCTAGCGATCTAGTATTAGAGCTGGAATACTAGAATCATCATCAGAAAAGAAAAAAAAAAATTATACGTATTCAAATTTTTCTGTTAGCCAAATTTTAATCTAAAGATATCATTTAGATATGTTATGTTAATTCAACTACCAATTTGGGTGAATTTGTAAATCGTATTTTTTTCAGTGTGTTTTTGGTGCCCTTTTTATGAAATTTATCAAAGACTTAAATCATTTCCGCAAGACTTTCAAATACGTTAATGAAGTTTTCCCATTATTTAAGGAATTTTAATTTTTGAAATATTTTGCCCCTTTTACAAATCTGTTAGTTTCACCTTTTTTGGCAACATTCTCATTCTTGGATCTCATGCCATTACATCATTGTTAAAAAAAATCAAGTTGTTAATAAGTATTTTTTTTTTTAAATTAGTGGATATGTTATTTTAACTGATTAATAATTAATTTTGAATTTTAATCATACTAAAATTTAAATAGTTTGTTGTGCTTTGCCAAATACATTTGTTATTTAAAACCTAGGAATTCTATGGATTTTTTCTCCCTTTTTTTTTTTTTTAGTGACATATTTCCTGAAGTTTTTGTCATCATTTTTATTGTAAAAACACAAACACACTTTAATGAGAATCATTTTGGTATGGTTCCAAATTTGGAGTTATCAGTAACACATTTTTTGGCTCCGCAAATTTGGCAACGAGCAATGAAAAGTTTTAAGATTTTCTTTAAACAATTTGTCTCTTCACAGAAGAGACAAACTTTTTAAAGTAATTTCTCAAGATGTTAGATTTAAAAAGATAAATACAGTGAGGTCAGTGAATACAGTTAATTTTACATAGGCACTCCGTAACTGGTACGTCCATTGCCAATGCTTTATCTTAAGGAAAAATGGATATTATGGCGAGTTATAGCTAATGCAATCTTTTGTGTGTGTGTACATTCTACATTTTTTATTATTATATTGATCGTAAAAAAGAAGAAAATAACTTTTTAACTAAAACAAACTACAATAAGTCTATCATTTTTTTATTAAAAAAAGTTTACAAAATATGATAGAGAAATAAGATAATACTAACTTCGCGATATTTATTGTATACTTATCCTTTTCCATTTGCTTTATTTTTTTGTTAGCTATATTGTCTCAAAATTTGAGGAACAATATCTATGAAGGAATAAAATATTTGTAATAAAATAATAAAACTAATTTAAGCTTTAATAAAATTAAAAGAACTTTCATCCAATAACATTGCAGTGTAAGAAATTTAAAAACAATCCAAGATAATATACTACATTTAAAATATTTATAAATAAACAAGTGTATCTTTTTATTTAAAGTAGTTTATTTTGTTCCATATCATATAGTTTTAGTTTGAATTTAATTATATTATTTAACATCATTTATTTATTTTGAATCAATGTATAAGTAAACATTTTATTTAAATTAATTGAAGTTTATTTAAATAATTTTATAAAACAAAGACAGAGCTGCCTATGAGTTTCTTAACTGACAGAGGTAGGCTCGAAATTCAATAAGCGAAACCGACTCACATGCGTATGATGAAGTGATAAATCTATAGGTCAGAAATCGTTTTGTTGAACTGCAAAAAAGGGTGCAAATTTCGTAAATATATTTCTTTAGTACTATCACCCTTTCTTAAATATGCCTTTATTTAAAACAAAGTGGAAAAATATAAATGAAGAGCAATAGTGCCCCCAGTGAACTCTGAGCAACGCTGAATCTGCCACATTTCTGCTGATTTGGAGCATATGACTTAAATCGTAGTTTCCAGTCCTCAAAAACAATATTTTTAAACAAAAAAAAAAATAATAATAATAATTAAAATAATTAAATCTAATTCATCAAATTTCTCGTCTGTATTATAATATGAATAGCGAATATAATTTTTGATACAAAATTGTCTTTCACCAACGACATAACAGAGCATCTCTATTTATTGCCATTAATTCCGAAAGCTCATCTGCTTGCAAACATTATTCTGCGTATTTAATAGATTCGGAGAAACGGAAAATGCTGCGCCTCCAGTGACTCATTTGGGTTCAAGAGAGCTCAAATTGAAAAGTGACTAATGATGGAGCCCCGCCATCAAAATACAATACTAATCTTGATAATCATACGCCGGAGTCCCTCAAAGGTTAGTGTCGAGCGACAAGAAACGATATTTCCTATAAACTGTTACAGGGTTGGAGCGGAATCGCTATCGCGCCAAAAGACGCCAAACATTGAAAAAGGAACTCCTCTCGAAAAGACACATTTATCTGGGCGATTTTTCTGAAATATTGAATTGATTAACAAATAATAATAAAATGGCAAAATAAATAAAGTAACGGCAAAAAAGCATCAGTAAGTTTAAGAACAAACTTAAATCATATAATTGAATTTTTATGGTATTTAAGGCAAATAAAGATCTCGTTGTTTTCATTTAGGTTTGAAACTCAGTAACTGAAGTCTAAATGGAAGTTCAGATGCCTATAACAAGGAGGGATAAATATGTAGATTCCATTAGATCCAATTCCAATTTCCCACTTAACACAGTACTATGGAAGGAAGCTTCTATCTAACACGCTTTACTCTACAAGTATTTGCTACATTTTTGTCTGTTTACATATTTGTTTTATATATCAGTTTACATATTTGATTTATAAATCCGTTTACATATTTGTCTGTCACATGTTTCATTTATATATCTGTTTACAAATTTGTCTAGTCACTGTTACATATTTGATTTATAAATCCATTTACATTTTTGTCTATCCTATATTTCATTTATATATCAGTTTACATATTTGTCTTATTTGACTGCTACATATTTCATTTATTATCTGCTTACAGATTTGTCTAGTTACATATTTGTCTGTTACATGTTTGACTGGTACATATTTCATTTATTTATCTGTATACATATTTGTCTAGGAACATAATTGACTCTACACTTATATTATTTGATTTATATATTTGTTTAAACATTTGTTTAGTTGCATATTTGACAGTTACATATTTCCATTGTTACTCAGTCTGTTATATATTTGTCCTTTTAGATATGAAGGAAAAGTGAAATGCCTACCATTTGAAAGCAATTTAATAAAATCTAAAATAAATAAAAATTACAATTGAATCTCATTGAGCTTTTGTTTACCCATCTCTTATTTTAAGTCTAATTTACACAGTTATACAATAATATTTCAATAAAGACATTACGTTCTGAAATATTAATATGTTTTTATTTGAAGCCCGGTCTGAATACTTATAAAAATTTTAATTTCAAAAAATATAGTTCAATTATTTAAGAAAGGTATTTTATTCAACTGAATTACTCTGGATTTATTTAATTTTTCCTGATAATTCACACAAAAAAAAAAAAAAAAAAAAAAAAAAAATTTTTTTTTTTCAAATGTATGAAAAAAATTGTTTTTCTGAAAAATATTTACTTAAAGAAATAAAATGAGAAAATATTTAATATTTAAGTTGAAAGGATTTTTTTATTTTTCAGATAATATAGTGGTTAAATAAAATTTTATAAATTTAATTATAAAAAGAAAATAATAATAATAATAAATTAAAAAAGTTTATTTAAAAAAGCTTAAATTTTATTTTATTTTTTTTGCTTAATTTTGATTTATTTCTGAAAATATAATTTTCTAATAAAAGTTAAATTTCTTGAATTTTTAAGAGCGTTTTGCTTTTATTTGAAAATAATATAATAAAATTTGTAATTATAAATATTTTTGCTTTGTAATTTTCCAAAATAATTACATTATACATTTTAAAAACAAAATAATTACATTATTTATTACGTTATTTATTTTGTAAAATAATTACGTTTACTTTTTCTTATCAATTACTTTCTTTCTTTTTTTTTTTTTTTTTTTCTTTTTTTCTTCTTCTTCTCTCTTTTTTAATCTTCTAAAAATAAAAGGAAAAAATAATTATAATGATATAAATTTCATGCTTTGATTTCATAAAGTGTTTTTCTAGGTAAGTAACACAATTTGCTGTAAAAATACATTGTCGTCTTCATTAATTTATCTCTCCAAAATACTAAACCCATCCAATAAAACATAAAATTGAAGAATATTCTTTAATTCACTTTAAAGTAACCCAATTTCGCCTCCAATAAAGCCAGGTGTCGATATTTGACTCAAACAAACCGATCAACAAAAACGGGCGATCCATCGCCCAATCTGGAAACTCTCGCCACCATTTATTAACACAACTCCTCTCTTCGGGGATTAGGTTGGCGCGTTCTGATTCCTCTCGGGCGCCTTTTGTATTAATTATCGCCACGCGATAAATACTAGCCCGGTGTGTGTCAGGCTTGCTCCTGTAATTGTCTTAAACCTAATTATCGCTTGGTATTCATCCTTAAATGCTCCCTTTAATGAAGTCGTTGAGCATACTTCAACCTTCTTCATCCCCCCCTCCCTGGTTCAGTTGGCTGTTAAAAGATCAGTTCTTTCTCCACCCCCACTACCCCTTATTCGATCTAGAGGCTGGAGAGAGGATAGTTTTAAATTATTCACAAAGCACCGTTTTGAAGCAAGCAATTTGGCGAATTAATCCGGCGAGTGTGTGATCGCTCTATAGGCGCGTTATGGGTGCTTTATGTTACATTTTATGTGTTAATAACGTTCATGGGGTATAGGATGGAGTTTTAAAATAAGGAATGGCGCCAGTACCGCAGAGGGAAAGCAACACATAATAATTGTGAGAGGCGAATTAATGAATGTCTTTTGCAATTTGTTTCAGGAGGAATTGGGATTGTTGAGAGTGTTTTCTTGTTGTGGCCCCGAGGTGTCGTTTGTCGAGCAAGGCTGTTGAATGATAAAGGACGCGTGGAAGTCATAATCATCGTGATTTTGCTTGATGTATTGTTGGATGACGCATGTTTTTGAACGTGTAATGAGAGCGTTTAATAAGAGTATATAATAGGGAGTGTTATTTCCTTCTAAATTCACTGAAAAATATGTATAACTGAGCTTTCTTTAATGTACTGAAATAGATCAGAATGTGAATTTACAGAATGATTCCGTTGAATATGGAGCACTAATGTAAATGTTTTTATTTGGAAAATCGTTAAAGATGACACAAAAATTTCTAGAATTTAATTTTTAGCTGCCCTTCATATTTAATGTAATGGTCAATATTTAATGCAATGCAAACATTTTGGAGTGTGTGGTTATTGTTTTTAAAATGGAAACGCTCACTTAAAATTTTTTAAGAAATATTTCAATTTGACCTATAAATTGATAACATAAAATTAATAAATAAGTAAAATAAATATAAAAATTAATAAACAAATAAAATAAAATAATTAATAAAAGTCTTTAATATCTGTAATGGTTTTGAAATAAAGACAGGAATTTCTTATCAATTAGAGATTATTATTAAAAATTTTTAATTTTTTTCTATTACAAAGTTTTCTAGAAAAATTTCTTGAATTTAATTGTTTACTTAAAGGCAGTTTGATTAACAATAACGGTTTTATATTTCAGCATGGAGCATTTCGCATTTTCAGTATCCACATGTATTTTATATTTTTTTTAAAATAAAATAAAAATTAATAAAAAAAAAAAAAAGCAAAATAATTAATAAAAATCTTTAATATCGGTTATGGATTTAAAATAAAGACAAGAATTTCTTATTAATTAGAGATTATTATTAATAATTTTTATATGAAACATTTCCGTTTTCAATATCCAAATTTATTTTATAGTTTTTCTTTTATTTTATTAATTTCCAGTCAACAAAGCAATGGTACTCATATTGGGAAAAATGCAGAGGTCTCTTATTTATTGTCAAGAAATAATTAAAATGTGTATCATGTAATTTTTATTTCAAAATGCCTGCATATATATATATAAAATTCAGAATAATTAAAAAGCGCCTGATGGCCGTGTGACAAGTGCTCTGGATCTCTGTGCCATGGATGCTTGTAGTGATTCGGAATCACCTTATACCGTAAGTTTCTGTCTAATGTGGCTGTTGGGCGTAGGGCTGACAACTCTATCTTGTAAAAAGAAAGACATTTCGGAGCCTGCCAGTAGACAGATAGCCATGATCCAACATGGACTGCAGTGCCAGGGAGTTAGTTAGTTAGTTAGTTAGATTAATAAACAGACAATAAATTAACATTCCGTATTAATTTATTTGAAGAAAAAAATATACATATCAGAAAAAAACCATATGAAAATAAAATAATAAAGAAATCATCTAAAAATTCCATAAAAGATAAAAAAATTTTTTGTATTACTTACGTAATGATTCTGAGCATGTATACATCAGCACAAAAAGTAGTGATAAATATTTTTTTCTATTTCCATCTCATATATATATATATATATATATAAAACTTTATTTAATCATCAGAATACCACGGCGCATAGCTTAATAGATTTTTCAAAAAAATCTTAACTACCGCAAACTACATTGAGATTAAATACACCAGTCAGCAATTTTCCCACTTGAGTAGGACATCCACGTCCGTATATTGCGCAATACAGATATTTCCATTCATTACCATAATTAAACGTTAGCAGACCGTTTCAAATACTGCGCGGAAAGAAAAAAAAAAAAAAAAAAAAAAAAAGGAAAAACACAAAACCCATATTTTTCACCGGCAATAAGTATGTCACCAGAGGTCTTAAAATAACCCTCCATGTGTCCTTTTCCGTGAGGATATCGTGACAGGACAACATTTTTCAAAAAACGGCACCCGGATTGCGAGTGACACGTGCCCATTAACTGATAGGTCCGGCAGCATTGCTGTCCGGTTTTAATGTCTCTCTTTTTCCTACGTCTAATGAGCACCAGCACTGTTGATGCATACGTGACATGGAATGATTAGAAAACGTAGCGTGTATAATTGCGATAAGTTTTTGCGACATATTCTCCAAAAGTGTGTTTTAGTAAATGGAAACTATAAAATTTTCATAACCATTCTCGGGAATTATGGACATCATTATTGGAAAGATATGCATCAAAGCACAGTTATCATATGCAAAAAAAAAGGCGTTGCCTCTGCGGCGGTTTTAAATTTATGGTAAAAAGAGTGAACGTATTAGATTAGCATACATTATTTATGTTGTCACACTGAGTGTAGTAGATATGTTGTGAACTGTTTAAAAACGAAATTAACCTTAAAATTATTTATTTTCTGCATGTGAAAATGTAATGTTGTCCAGGTATGACACATGTGATATTGCCAAAAAGGGGAAATTAAAAAATAACAAATTAAACTAAGATTTTTAAAATGTTGTATCATAAGCACAAAAAATAAATTTTTGTTATATAAAACCCTTATTAGATCTATTTTGATCTATGGCTCTGAAACTTTGGCAAGCCCATTTAGGTATATAGTACTTATTTATAGTATAGATAGTATTTATTTTAGTATGTGTAATATTTATTTTGTCATACTAAGCATATTCGAGATATGTTGTGAACTTTGTTTAGAAATGAAATCAACTTTACTATTAAATCTTTGAATTATTTAAATTTTTTTTCATCTATTGACAAAAATTGTAAAATGTTGTTTTATAAGCTAAATTCTTGTTATATAAGCTTTCCCTTAGTAGACCTATTTTGGTCTATGGCTCTGAAACTTGGACTTTGATATTGACAAAAATTTTAAATGGGATAAGTACATTATTTATTTTGTCATACTAAGCATAGTTAAAATATGTTTTCAACTTTGTTTAAAAATGAAATCTTTTATAAAATATTAAAAAAAAATTTCATGTTAAATGTTTCTTATAGGTATGACACATGTAATAATGCCAAAAATAGAAAAGCTATAAAATTCTTTGTTTTAAAAATATGCAAAAAAAAAATAAATTCTTGTTATATAAAACTTTTGTAGACCTATTTTGGTATACGGATCTGAAACTTGGACTTTGGCAGATCTGATGAGGGTCCATTTGGGTATATTTGAGCGGAAGATTTTAAAAGCTATTCTTTTAGGTGTTAAGGAATGTGAATGTTTGAGAAGACGGTACAATGCAGAAATTTATAAATGCTATAAAGGCAGATATTATAAAATTTATTAAGATAAATAAATTAAACTGGGCTGCTAATATATTTATAATGAATGACTTAAACCCTGTAAAAGGCACGTTTTGACAAAGCCACAGGGACAAACTGGAAGAGGACGACACAAGCTACGATGAATAGACGCAGTTGAAAAAGATTTTGCTGTACTAAAAGTTAAGAATTGGAGGACCATTGCCACCCAGAGGAATACATGGAAATCTCTTAAAAGGAAGGCTGTGGCCCACTCTGGCTGCCATGCTATGGATGATGATGTTGCAAAAGATCTCTGTTTCAGAACTTAAAAACCACAGAAATGATGGTAAGACTGATTGAATCATCACAAATTTCTCGAATAACTCGTGAATTTATGAAGTTTGATGATGTCATCTTCAAAAGAACATAGGTTAAAAATAACCAAGGTTGGTAACAGAATAAATTGTTACCAATGAACAGAACAGAACATCGAATGAATGTTACAGGTGAGTGATCAATAGACAATATTATTATTTTTACAAGTGAGTTCAATGTTCCTTTGAATAATTGAACTTATTTGATGTTGTTGTAATTTTATAAGTAACTTCTGCTTCATTGGTTGTGCTTATTGATTGTTGGTATATTCCTGTGGCTTCTAAACTTGATTACTGTACTTGTAATTCTATGATTAAAATTTGTTTTCTGATTTTGAAAAGAACGTAACCTGTTACCGTGCTTGCCATGGCAAGTCAATCATTTACCATAGCTAGCCGTTTCATTAAAATGAAAGTTTTTGGTCTGTTTACGCAAAATGAAAATCGTGAAAGGGTTGCTTTTTTTTTACCCCACCAATTAGTTTTGTCGTGTCCTACGAATAATCCTGAAGAATAGAAGAAGAGCATTATTTGGAGGGTAATTACTCTTGTTTGTTTTTCCTCCAACATTTCCACTAGGTTCCCAAATTGCACACATTAGGTGATAATATGCTACTGTGTCCAAAAAGTAAGACCAATTTTAAATTTAAAATTCCCGGGCTTATGGAATTTCAATTGTTTTTTTTTTTTTTTTTAGGTTGCTGGCACTGTCCTTGACATCTGTGTCAAATTTGACGTCAAAATATTCTTTAGTGTTTGAGTTACGCTTGGCTTTGTGAGACGCTAAAACTGATTCCGGCGATTTTTGAATTACTTAAATAAAGTGAGCAAAGAACTTGCATTACATTTTGTTTGCGGAAATGTACAGAATGTTGCAGAAGGCATTCGGTGAACATTGATATATCGGAAAGAAATGTTTACAAGTGGTATAAACAGTTGAAAGAAGGCACAGAACGCGTTGAAGACGAAGAGCCCTCTGGTGGACCACCAACCTCCACCGACGAAGCTCACGTCCAAAAATTAAAGTTTTGGTGCTTGCAAACCGTCGATTTACAATTAGAGACCTTACTGATGATGTTGCAATTTCAAAAGAATCGGTTAATTCCATTTGGGCCTCAAACGCGTCAAATCTCGATTGGTACTGAAAACACTGAATGCGCCAGCTTACACTGCATTGATTCTTCGTGACTTTTGCCAAAAATGAAACCCATATCGTTCCACAACCACCGTATTCACACCGTGTGACTTCTGTCTATTCCCTAAACTCAAAAGACCACTATGGGAACACCGTTTAGAGTCAATTGAAGAGATTCAACGTGAATCTTCGCGGGCTTTGAAGGCCATCCCTGCCGATGACTTTTTAGCATGCACTGAGTGTTGGAAAAAAATTGGCATAAGTGCATTGTGTCCGAGGGAATTACATTAAAGGCGATGAAACAGGGGGAAACACACAATCCATTTCCTTTCCTTTTAAATGCATAAATGAATTGATATAGAACTTTAATTGTATTTGTTTTATTCATATATATGCTCAGATTTAGCAATAACAAAGCATATCCGTCCACTAGTATTAAAATTAAAAACTTTTATCTGGTTACAATATAATGTGGTTCAATTAATGTGTTCATGATATGCATGAACAAAAATGTTTTATCAGATTTGAATCAGTCATAAAGTTTTAATTTTTAATTACAATGCAAAAAAAAAAAAAAAATTATAAAAATATACATCAATTTACCTTCTGCTCGTAATTATTTTCAGAAAAAGAAACTATCGGAACAAAATAATTATCAACCGATCAATCATAATTATTTAAAATGTTATAACAAAGTAATAAATTGTAGTACCTCAACATAATTAAAATTCTCGTGTAGAATTATTGTTATCCACTCTTTAATTTTTTTTTTTTTTTAATATGAAATTGAAACTGAAGGAGGGTAGGCACTTTTGATGGATCTTTTCAGGAACATTGTATAAGGATCATTTATATATACATATTTAGATGCAAATTAATTTTATCATCACTTGGCATTATATGTAATTAAATTTCTCAGAAGTTATAAAACGTGTTTAAATTTGATAAATTATTTTCAAGCGTATTTCTTTATTTTTAACATCGTCTTGTTTTATCTCTTTTTACTTACGTTGAGTTTATTACAAAAAATTTTAGTATATTTGTCTCCTTTATATTTTTGCTCATTCTTGCATGAATCTGCTAAACCATTATGATTGATCATTTTTAACAAGCAACACCATTTCAATGGATGGGATCAAAATTTTCCCCCATAATAATAAATAATAGTAATAATAACAATAGGATTTAAATTTGTTCCTACTTGACTCAGTAGTCGAATAGCCTTTATTTTAATGTAATTTGGCCTGTTTGAGATATATAAATGCAAATTGATCATACTTAAAGTTGTATTAGTTGTATATAATTGTTAATGGTTGTATATAATAGAGCATCTACTTATGTGAACTTGCAGTTTTTTGAATTTTTCGTTTTATTTTGGCTACGTGATGTTATTCTGCTATTATATTGATTTTATTGATCAAAGTGTTGTCATTGTGGAACTTATTCTACTAATATCAGTACTACTACTACTATTACGCCACACACACATCACTGTGCCTAGAACAGAGTTGCCCCTTTACAGCTTGGGAATGACGTGGGTGAGAGGTCTGATTGGTTTCTGTGCCGCTCTACGGTCATATGAGAATGAGAGCTATGGAAACTATGGAAAATACAAAGCCTTGGAAACTATGGAAACTAATTATGGAATACGGATTCAAACTTGGACAACTATGGAAACAGCATTGGAACAATGGAAACTGATTATGGCACATGGAGCACCAACGTCTATACATAAATAGCCTTGAAAAATATGGAAATTTACTATAGGATGTGGATCCAACCTAGGACTACTATGGAAATAGGTTTGCAAAATATGGAAACCAATTATGGAAAATGGAGCCAATTTTAGAATACTAGGAAAACCAAACTTGGAAACTATGGATACTAATACTATGAAAACTATCTAATTTACACTTATTTCACTAATTTAATTTAAAAGTAATGTTCAGGTTTTTTTTTAAATTCTCAGCCACTGCTATATTTTTTTTTTTTTAAAAATTTTATCAATAAATTTTTTAATATCTTTTTGAATGGGGCTTTTTTTATCTGGCTTGTGAATTTCATTTATTCTATTGTATTTTAAAAGTATTAAGTATATTTTTTTATATTGTATTTTTTTTCTCCTTTGCTGTCATGCATTTTTACTGATGTTTTTTCGTGAATATGAACGGAAAATTTTAGAATTTATTAATGAATTTGAGTGCCTTCAAAATAGTTGTGAAATATTGTAAAAGGTGAAAAATTTTAGAAGTGAAAAGGTAACTGTGTACAAAAAAAAAAAAAAAAAAAAAAAAAAAAAAAAAAAAAAAAAAAACCCACCTTTAATTTTAATAAATATTTTTTTTTCTAAAGTAGTGTTTTTATGAGTTGATTATAAAATACAATTCATATATCTACATGTATACTGACTTAAGAAAATTCGACTGCAGCGATTTTGATCAAAGTCACTTATGGCGAAATTTCAGGGTATTACCAAACTGAACTATGATTAAGTCATCCAGAATTCTCAAAAAAAATGCCTAAATTCCACCATGTTGTAAATAATTTCTCTGAGAAACACTGTCGCCAACAAAACGTCATTTTTCACAAAATAAGCGACACTTCCATCTTAATGAACATTTATTCGGAAACATTTCATCCTTGATGGCTCGTAACTTACCCGGCATGCCTCGTTATTCATATGTTTTTACGACGATATTCCCTTGCAAGGGCTCTCTTTGGCAAGATCTGATTTCGCCAAAAATATCGCCATAAAAACACCCGCCCCTTATTACTCTATATCAGACGCCAAGAGAAAGAAAGAAAAAAGCAATTCACTGGAAATATAGGCTTCGCGAATGATATATAGCAGATAGGCCAACCAATAACATGTTATGATCCAATAATGACCGTGTTGTCCCCTCCCTTAACACTTGCTAAGGCTTATCGTTCATCTTTTTCCCAGTAGAAAAAAGCATCAGAAAATAAGAAGCATCAGAAAAGGAATAAAAAAAAGCTAAGGACATCTTATCGCTGTGATTGTATTCCTTGGCAAAAACCTGATCACCAGGAGACTTGAATTTTCAAATCGGTGAGACTTTTTTTTTTTTTTTTTGACTCGGATCTGAATAAAAACGATTTGCGTAGCACTTCCTAGCTTTTGTAAACCAGAGATTTCTAGGAATTCGATTACTGTAATTCCTGGAATTTTTGTTTTTTTCGCCGAAACAAGAGAAGACGCAAACCGGATTGTAGTTGATATAAGAGTTTTTACCATGGATAGGAGGGTTTTTCGCTAAGAAGTTTGAATTCTCAGAAGCTTTTTAAACATAAATACGCGCTGTATGTATATTTGCAAAAATAGCAAATACCATTGGTATTCGGTGTGTTTTGAGCATAAAAACCGATTTAAAGCAAAAATGCTCTGAAATAGTTTTAGGTACAGACACCAAAGAGAATCAACGTATTCGTGAACATTTTTGCTACCTGGTTGTTTATTCTAAAAACAGCATATATGTGAAAAAAAAAATTATATTTATTTATATTTTTAGTTTTGTGTAATTCATTTATAATATTTTTCAAATGTGTTGATATCTTTATGTTAGCTGACACCATTTTTCGTATGTTTGCATCGTACCCTAAAATAACGTAAAAAAGAAAAAAAAGAAAGAAAGAAAAAAAAAAAAAAATGGTAATATTTTCTAGAGGACTTTCAGGAGTAACTATCCTCATTTTTATCGCAGTCCGATTTATTGAAATTATCCGAAATTATCCGGCTGTAGAAACAAAAACAAATAAATTGTCATAACTTTTTAGACAAAAATAAATTGCATATAAACAAACATATTAAATAAATAAATCATCGAAATTTTATAAAATAACAAACATACAAAATATATAATTGTTTTATTTTTTTTTAAATTAATCTATCATTTATAAAAAATCAATGCAGATATCTTTTGGAATTAAATATTATTTTTCAGTTTTAAGGAAATTATTATTGTTTTCATATATAGTATTTAGATAAATGATGCAATTTTTCAATTATCTCAAAAATGTTTGAGTATCTATCATATAAACTATTTCCTTCAAAACCAAAGATCATGTTTGATTTAATTTTACTATAATTTTTTTTTTTTTCTTTGGGTATTTTCAGCGTTTTAATTTTACATTATTCATTATTATATTTTTAGATGAAATCAGGTGGCACCGGTTTTGTTTGTAATAAATAGGAAAATATTCAGTGAAACATATTTTTAGTATTTTAATTTTTTTTTATGATTAATTTAATATCTTAAATTTGAAGAAGCTCGAATAAAAGAAAATTGCATTTATTATATATTACGAAAGATTTACAACATTAAAAAAAGTAACAAGTAGCTTACAACTACAAATCAATGAAGTCATTTAAAGTAGTTAAATGTGTGTGTCATTGCTTTCTTCTTATAAATGAGATTTGCAAAATAAAATAATATACATTTTTAATAGTCATTTTCAATTTTTTATAGGATATTTATGGAAATCAAAAATATAAATGGAGAAATCTGACATTTTATATTTTGATATATTTATGTTATTATTTTTATTTAAAATGTATGTGCTTTACAAAATAATATTTTTAAAACACTTATACTTCAAACGTGCATGAAAATTTATAAATATAAAACAATATTATATGTTATTATGTTTATAATGATATATGGACTATATGATATAATGATTATAATGATAAATGATATATGGGCTTTACTAAATAATAATATTTTTTAATTCCTCATTGTGTATTTTTTACATGAGTTTGAAATAATATTTTGATATATTTATGTATTTACTATTCTTGTAAATATATATATGGACTTTAATAATAATAATAATAATAATATATAAAAATAATAAACATATAATATTATAATACATAAAATAATAAATATAATATATCAAAATAATATTTTATTTTTATATTATTATTTTTTATAATATAAACTTTTTTTAAACTTTTTGATGCATTCATATAAAATGCAGCTTATATAAATAATATATAATTAATTATTATATAAATAGTGTATATATATAATTTTATAAAATATGAATTTTAAAATAAGTTCATATGTTTAATATTTTATGTAGGATACACAATTATATTTTTTACAATTTTTTAACATATTATATTCTGACGCATTATAATATGCAGCTTATATAAATCGTATACTTTTTGAAATTTGAGGCAGTTCATATTTTCAGAGCTGCCCCATTTATATTTTTTATATATAATTCTTCTTTTGTATAATGATATATGAGCTTTTACACAATAATAACATTTTTAAATTCAAATATGTGTTTTATGTGAATTTAAAATAATATTTTGATATATTTATGTATTTATTCTTATTATAAATATATGGACTTCAAAAATAGTAATAATAATATATAAAAATAATGAATATGTAATATATAAAATAATAAATATAATATATCATAATAATTTTATTTTTATATTATTATTTGTTTTATAATATGAGCCTTTAAAAAGTTCATATATTTAATATTTTATATAGGATATATAATTATATTTTATATAATTTTTTGACATGTTATATTTTTTGATGTATATGTAGTATGCAGCTTACATAAATGGTATTTATTCTCTTCGACATTTGAGTCAGTTCATATTTTCAGGCCCCATTTATATATTTCAATTCCTTCTATTAGCTCTCATTCTTTCTCTATATATCGTGTTCAAATCTTCAATCGTTCATAAAATACTTTTTATTCATCCACTCAAGTTCAGATACATTTTTTTTATCTTGTAAGGCATGACATTTGATGTTAATACAGTTTTTTTCAAATATTAATTCAGTAATTAAATTTAATTAATTAATTTTAGTTTTTTAGATTTAACTTTGCATATATCTACCAATAGATGGCGCCAGATAAAATTAAAAAAATGAATGAAAATTATTTATAAAGGACTTTCTGCAATAGAGTGAAAAAAAAAAAGACTGAATTGACTTCATTTTTTTTTTTTTTTTTTTTTTATATTACTTGTTTATATGTAATTCTTCTTTTGTATAATGACACACTAACAATAACTCACTTTGCCTTAAACAATAAAAACATTTTTTAAATTCTATTATGTGTAATTTTTTTTATGTCATTTAGAAATAATATATTTATCTATTTATTCTTCTTATAAACATATATGGACTTTAAAATAATAATAATATATATAAATAATAAATATAAAATATATAGAATAATAAATAAATAATATATAGAATAATAAATATATAAGACACAAAAAA
Organism: Caerostris extrusa; assembly: GCA_021605095.1. Lineage (NCBI taxonomy): Eukaryota > Metazoa > Arthropoda > Arachnida > Araneae > Araneidae > Caerostris > Caerostris extrusa. The sequence continues at coordinate 8,903 of BPLR01014734.1, read as the reverse complement.
TATATATATAATACATAAAATACTAAATATAATATATCATAATATTTTTAGTTGTATATTATTATTTTTTATAACATGAACTTTAAAAAAATTCCATATGTTTAATATTTTATATAGGATATATAATTACATTTCATACAATTTTTTAACTGGTTATATTTTGATGCATGCATATATAAATCGTGTTCTCTTGGACATTTAGGGCAATTCATATTTCCAGGGCTGCCCCATTCCAGAGACAAAGCATTCCCGTCTCCTTCTGTAAAGCCCCTGCTAAACGGCCAAATGCTGGAGCCCCTGCACATCCCATCCGATGAGGTATCCAAAGAGGCAAAACAAGCGAGCTCTAGTATTAGAAGACATAAATCACACCAATCGCTACCAACTGCCACTTAGCCGGCTTCCAGAACATAAATCAAGTCCACCCCTCTCTACCCTCCCCCACACCAGGGCCGATTTGTTTTTTCCACTATGGCCCCCCTTATTCTGTCTCTCTCATTGGATGCTTAAGGTCACGTGGCACAGTTGATCATCGACAGAAAAGACCAGATGGATGGTCTCCGACTTTCTGGGGTGGGGGGTGGAAGACTTAAAGAAGTTCTCCAGCAAGACAGATGCATGCGCGGACAGAGCTGTGCTGTCTTTATCTGGCGGGAGTCCGTTACAAATTACCTCTGCCTTCGAATCGGAAAAGTCAAGGTGAAGTGTTGAAACACTATATTATGCGGATGCGAACCAAGTGCTAGGTGTCTTCCGTGCAATTTTGTCTTCTGCTTTGAGGGGGTGATTGATTTTGTTCTTCGGGGTGCGAGGGGAAGAGTGATTGTGCCGTCGGATCGAATGAAATGGAATCAATAAATTAATTTTAAGGAAAGGAAGCATTTATGTCCGATGTCCCCCCGAAGTGAGAATTCGATAGCCTCGTTTCGTTTCTTTGACGATATCTTTCTGATCATCATGAATGGTTCAAATTCTTAATCATGATTTTAAGATATCTAATTGTAAGAATAAATTCGTAATAATGCATGAATCTATGATCAATATTGTTCAGCATTCATTGATTATAGATTCCTATAAAGAATATTTTCGTGGGTTTTTTTTTTTTCCTTTTTTTTTTCTTCTTTTCTATTTTTTTTTTTTTTTTTTTTTTCATTTATCCATTTCATTTATACTGGTTAAAAGCGACATTTTTGGGGCCTGAAAGGCCGAGCGCTCTGACGCTTGATGTCACAAGTTTCGAGTTCGAATCCACTTTAAAGCCTAGGTCCCGGTCTAATATGATCGTGAGCGTTGTCTTGAGGTTTAGTCAGTCTTCAGCCCTCGTGGTTTCTCGCTAATCCATGGCTAAAGGCTCGTGCTCAAAGCGAGGTCTTGCGAAAAATTTGACCAATCACTATACCGATCGCCTGAAACCGATTTGTCCGCCGCTTGGAGTTGCCCAACTTTCAACTCGAAGCGGTTTTTACTAGGCGTAATGCTATTTCACGTTTCGCTGTGAAGGGGTCGAAAAAATTTTGTCGCTTGCCTCTTGAATCTTCACGTCTCTCGCCTCGGTGTCCATGGCTAAGGGTGCATATTATCCTTAGCCATGGACCAATCACCTGTGACGGACCTTATGGACCTGGTGTGGGCTTTCCTGCATCAGGGGATTAGTAACAACAACATACTGGTTATGCGAGTTGTAATCCAGATAGTTTTGGACAGAGTGTGCTGTCTTTATCTGGCGGGAGTCCGTTACAAATCACCTCGGCCTGAATGGGAAAACTCAAGGTGAAGTGTTGAAACACTATATTATGCGGATGCGAACCAAGTGCTAGGTGTCTTCCGTGCAATTTTGTCTTTCTGTTTGAGGGGGTGATTGATTCTTTGGGGGATGTGCGGGGGAAGAATGATCGTGCTGCCGGATCGAATGAAATGGAATCAATAAATTAATTTTAAGGCATTTATGTCCGTATCCCCCGAAGTGAGAATTCGATAGCTTTCTCGTTTCGTTTCTTTGGCGATATCTTTCTTTTCGAATCATTGATAGTTCAGATTCTTAATCATGATTTTAAGATATCAATTATCTTCTAATTGTAAGAATCTATATTCAATGTTGTTCAACATTTATTTTATTAAAGATTGTTATTAAAAATATTTTCGTTTTTTTTTTTTTTTTTTTTTAATTCCTTGCTGCATTTATAATGGTTATGCGAGTTGTAAGACAAGATATTTTGGAAGAATTTTTTAAAGGTAGCTAGCTACTCTACAATTGCATACAGGAAATTGGTTAACTCCCACTAGATAGTGCGGGACATTCTGTCAAAATTTTCACTGGATCTTCTTTTTGTAAAAGCAATAATTGCAACGCACGGATTATGCTGATTATGCTACAATAATTATGCAATCTATGAATGGCATAATCATAATAAAGATGTCTTGTACTTCTGAACAAAGAAAAAACTTTTTTTATTATTATTATTTTTTCAGAAATTTTTTTTTACTTAATATCTGGAAATTATTCCAGGTCTTTTTTGATAAAATAAAACGACAATCTAATCAAATCGTGTATAATATGAAATATTAACAGATATTCTATCCAACCTTAGTGTTAAAGAATTCTAATTAACTAACTCCCGGCACTATAACCAATTTTGGACCAAGGCAGGGGGTGGGATTCCGAGACAGGAGATGATTTCTTTTACTGGGTAGGTTGTCAGTTCAACGCTCTACATTCATATTTGACTGGAACCTACGGCTTAAAGTGGATTTCGAACCACTACAAACATCCATGACACAGCTGGGACTCGAACCCGAAACCTGTGACATTGAGCCCAAAGTTAAAAGAAATTTAAACTGTGGTACTTGTGATAGGAGTAATACGCTAAATTTTAGAGCATGAATGGACGGAGGTTCGATTCATGACAGTCATTGCTTTCAGAAACGAGGAGAATTGGTCGATAATAAAAGCATGTGTATTCGCTCTACCTCAGAAAACTATTTACCTGAGGTAGTTTTCCGAGCTTTCATCAATGCAGTTAGCAAATACAGGCCAATTATTTCTTAACGTCCTCCCAGAAAGCAATACTTGCCATCTATATGTTATAGTTCATTATATACCAGATATAAATTTTTTTTTTTGATGCAAGAGATATGAAAAATACGTATAAAGTTTAAATACTTTACCTCAACCCGTATACAGCTTAAGATGTAAAAAATATGACAAGTTTCACTTATTAATTAAATATTACAATTCTCTAAAAATAATTTGCACTCAGTTAAAATTAAACCCCATATTAATTATATAGGATATAATTATATCCTATATAATATAATTATATCCTATATATAATTATATCATATACATAATTGTATATCCTATTGTTAATTGTTAAAAAAAAGGCTAACCATTGCAAGTAGAAATAAAAACAGGAAGAAATTTATTAAAATAAATAACATGCCCGTCTTTAATTTTTTTTACTAATATATCATACTCTTGAAACTAATATATCAAATAATTTATTTACTTGAATCCTAATAAGAAGACTTCGTTATAAGCAAATTGTTCATTTCCGCCATTCATCAACAAACCTGACCAAAAATTAAATAATCCAGTTATTTAGTAATTGCTATATTCTCCAACAACATCAAAAAGTAAATTACCTACAATTACGAACCATTACAAGATTTTAATTGAAGAATTATGTAAAAATAATAATATTTCAATAAGAACAACTAAAATTTACTCACGAGTTTTTTACACCGAAATTCCATGAGCTTTTAAAAATCTAAGTGCACCTCATTATTTGCCCATTAATGGAGAGCTGCACGATAGGCAACAGTATTCATTTCCTGAGTATGTACTAAATAAATATAGGTGAGAAAGTAAACAACAATTCTTTTTACTCACTCAAACAACTAATAAAATTACGTTGCGTGCTTCAAAATATCCTTGCATTTTCATACTATTGCTTTTTAGGACTTTTTTTTTATTATTTCGTGACAACAAAGGTTTTGAATTTGTATTAGAAATTTTATGCAATTACCTTAATAAGGAAACACCTCTTATATATCGACTTTATGGAGAAAATTGAAAGTCATTAACGACTTTGGTATTTGTTTACTTGATTTGGGGTTATTGTATTTATTTTAGCTTTTAATAAACATTTCTTCTTTTTTCTGGTAAATGTTTTAAATTTTATAATAAATATATCTTGTTTGAAATTTTTAGTTCATATAATAAAATTGGAAATTCAAAGTATTTCATGGAGTTATTGTACATGATGATTATTGTATTACATAAATATTGTATATGATGATAAATAGTAGTATAATTAAAGCCTAAAAAGAAAATTAACTTAGTATCAAATTAAATTTAATGTTCTGAAGTTTTTCATTGAAAGTTCAATCATAATTTAACAAATGCAACAGCTTTGTATTTTTCGTTTTTAAAAAAATGTAATAATATTTCGCAGTAATATTTAAACTGTGGGGCCTGGTGGCAGAATGACTAGCTCTCTGGCGCTCAGTGCCACAGGTTTTCAGGTTCGAGTCCAGGCGGTGCCATGAATGTTTATATTGGTTCAGAATCCACTTTAAACTATAGGTTCCAATCTAATACGACCATTAAGTGTTGAGCGTAGGGTTGACGATGCTACCTCTTAAAAGCGAACATTTCCTGTCTCGAAATCTGTCAGTAGGTAGAAGGCCTTGGCCTACCATGGGACTGTTTCGCCAATGAAGAAGTACATAACCAAAACAACTTTGAAAAAAGCCAAAGCCAACAACAAATAATCAAAACGACTTTGAAAAAAAAAATAAATAAGAACAAAAAATTAAGGCATCTTAATGTATTTCCATGATATTTAAAATTTTTATATCACAGTAATTGTTAATTAGCATTAGTGATTAAAGAAAATTCCATTGTTGGCAACATGTGGTGAAAAAAAGAAATGCTTTTATTTATAAAACTTTTTTTTATGTATAAAATTCATTTTTTATTTAATATTTACTCATAAAATGCTACAATTTTGTGTTGTTGTTTTTATACCATTTGGTCGACAGCAGCATCTAGTCCAGGGGTCTCCAAATTACGGCCCGCGGGCCAAATCCGGCCCACCAGAAGATTTTATCCGGCCTGCGGATAGAATTTTTAATTTGCTGCTCGAGGCAAATTAAAAGAAATATATATTTATACATTATATATCCATCTCCTTTTCTACTTTGATTAAATTTTTTTTTTTCTTCCTTTTTCAAAGGACCGATGATCTTTTTACTTTCTCTATTTTTGTTCAACAAAACCTAAATCGACGGAAATAGCAAGCACAGATAGCTTTCAATCGGAAAGGATTTGCAAGTTGAATTAATTGAGTTACATTCTAACAATCATCTCAAGCAGTTGTTTCTAAATATGCCAAAGTTAGAGTTTTACAAATCATTATCGAAAGTAAGTTTCCCAAATTCAATAACTCACTGATAGAAAATCAGTGCTATGTTTTTGCTTCATCTGATATATGTGAACAAGGTGTTTTCAACTATGAATCTTGGAAAGAATTAGTTGAGAAGTAGACTGATAGATGAGCATTTGTGATTCCTTATAGTGAGGTTCTCACTTCGAACCTCACTATAAGGAAATTTTTAAAAAATGAAATCTCGATTTCATTCTGCTCATTAACATATTTACATTGTAATACTTGTATATTGTTTTAAAATTTTAGCAAAATTTTCTTGACCCGCCAACCTTTTTTTTTTTTTTCAATTTTTGTCCCGACCGAAAAAGTTTGGAGACCCCTGATCTAGACTGTCCCTCAACCCGTACTGTTTTGTAAACACATCTAATTAGTTGTATACGGGGAGAGAAGCATTTATTTACAAAAGAGAAAAAATAAAATTTAGAATTAGGGATTTTTTTAAATCAATATTGGTGAAAATTATGTTGAAACACTATTGAATATTATTCATCCTTTTGAATATTATTATTATTATTTTTTTTTTTTACAAAAGTAGTTTTGTTAAAAAGTTTCTGTACTATTTTCTGAATTCATCATATTGAATGCAAGATGTTTCGTAAGAAAACAGGAAAACTGTTTTCTTCCGAAAGCATTACAATGTTGATTTTCACATATTATTTGTCATATGGAATTAGAAAATATATAATCACGTATGACTACAGTTCTCAACCATTATTTCACTTCCTTATTAGCATATATATTATACACGTGATAACTTGCTAGAAAGGAAAAATAGCAATATACTGATTAAAATATCCACCAAGAAAAATGTGAATGAATTATTTCACGTCTCAAAAAAAAAAAAAAAAAAAAAAAACATATCGACGCCACATTTTAAAGCTAATTATTTATTTAACAAGCAACTTCACTATATGAAAAGCACTTCTTACCATGAAAATAGAATTCAGAATACTATGAAATACAATATGAATTCATAATACTATGCAAAGTAAATTAGCATGCAAAAAACATTAAACTGAATTTACAAAACTTGAAAGAAACAAGCCATCCGTTTTCTGTTGGCGAGCATTGTAATCTTTCAAACTTTTGAATACCAGCCAAAAGCAAATCAAAAATTCAACACGTCTTCTGACAGGCAAACATGGTCCTAATTCAGGCTACAAGAATCTGTACACACACACACACACGCATCGAAGGAGATAAAAAAGATTTCATTTCATTTTTATCCTCCCCCCTCTGCGCATAATGGGGGTGGGGGAAGGGGTCACGTGACCGAACGGACAAGAGATTGACGGCTCATCCATCACTTGGCAAATGACCGACATCAATCATATTGCGTGGAAGTTGGAGAAGAGCATGGGGGGAAGGCAGCGAAAGAACCATGTGTAAAATGCATCATTAAAGGCTAATGGACCGGGTTGCAATCATTGGCTCTTTATTGCCCGAATGGGGTTTTCGGTTCGTTTTCTGATGGATTAAATGGACAGTCATTCCGAATTGAATGAAAAAGAAAATGATTGAAAATTGGCTAATTTAAAGTAAAACTATCAATTTTTTTTTTTAAAGTTCTTTAATATTTGTTGTTATGTGCTCTATCTCATTTTTGTTTCATTAAATTGTTTTTAGAATTGTAAGCTGGCATGCGCTTCAGTATTAGAGATCCCACTGTAGTCAGGCTACATGGACTAATGTTTCTCTTATTTTTCTTCGTTTAACACAAATTTGCATCAGTTTTTGCATGTCAAATGATTTCCAGAAAGATTTCCTCTCCATATGAATTCAGTTCCCGGTACAGTTATTTATTTATTTTTTACTAAAGAAAAATATTTGAATTATTTCAAACCGTTAAAGAGTCAATTTAAATAATCAACAAAAAAAAAAAAATTAAAAATAATTATATATTAAATAAGTTAGTTGACAGAAAGGAAACTTTTAACATGATATTTAGTTTATTGCATTCTAACATTCTATTATTAATTTTTATTAAAATTCATTAAAATAATTTAAATAATAATTAAAATTAATAATTGAATAATAATAATTAATTAATATTTAATTATTAATTTATTAAATTATTATTTTAATTATTTTATGATTTACTTTTTGATGATTTACTTGAAATGTACGAATTTCCTTGTAAAGCAAGCAGTTAAAAATATTTATTTTTAAAAAATTTTTATTTTCAAAATGTACATGCAAGTAAAATTTATTTCAATAACAATAAAGTTCAGTAATACCAGTTATTGAACGTTACAAAACAAAAAATGCATAAAAGTTTAGTTAGCATCCCAGTTTTTAAATTACAGTAATCAGGTGACACAATGGTGAAATATAGTTAGTATTTCATAAATATAAAAAATTAATAACTGCTTTTAATATAAATTTAACTTTTTATAAAGGTATTAAATAATATATATTATACTCTATTTCTTATGGAATTTTAAAATTCAGATGTTTGATTTGAATTACAGCATATTAATTATCTTGAAAATTTTTCACATTTTTTTCTCTTTGAATGCTTTTTTTTAGAATTTATGTATTAAAAAAAATTCGTTTTTGAGAAATTTTACAAAGCTTAAAAAAAAAAAAAAAAAAAAAGTCCTATGTAAAATTTCGAATGTTTGTCAGTAGAATAAAAAAAAAAAGTTTTTTAATTATTCTTAAAATTTTTAAAGAGTAATTTATATTAAGAATTAATTATTTAAATCACATAAATTTATTCTGATAATTTATGAAGTTATTGATAAACAATTTTTAAGCAATTAAATTATTTCATAAATCCTCTAAATATTATGAAGAATTTGTGTTTCAAATTTTTGAATAATTTTTATGCTACACTGACAAGAACGCCCCCTTTGGCGTTCAGGTGAAAAAGATCAGTCGACCTCGAGACTCTTGCAAGAGAAAGAACATCGCAACTACGCGCTTTTGTTGAGATACGTTTGAGTTTACAATATCTCATCCCGAGGAAATAAATTTTTGCGCAACTCTGCGTATTAGTTGGCCCTACGAGATCACCTTGCATAAACAGCGAGGAAGAAATTAAATATAGTGTTATGCGATGGTCATGAAACCATTCTACAGAATCATCATGCTCGTTGATTTTTTACCCCGAAACGATCTGTGTTGAGACATTCCAATATTTTTTTGCTGGCTTTGCATTGACATTATAAGAAATGTTTTGTTTACATGTGAAACATCCCTTGTTGTGTTGATACCTCTTTTGCTGAATATATACACTCAAAGAGCCCAAAACATTATGACCACCTGTCAATAACGGGTTGGCCCACCTTTGGCGCGCAGCACAGCTTCAACCCGCCTTGGCATGGATTAAATATCACTTCCACCTGATCATGTGCCTTCCACGTCATCCAGCCGAGTTCATTGCAAAATGTAGGGGTGGTCATAATGTTTTAGCTCTTGAGTGTATATGCATACATATATATATATATT
>BPLR01014733.1:0-74182 GCA_021605095.1 Caerostris extrusa | reverse complement strand
GTAATATTTATTCATAATACTAGAAGAAAGGGAATTTAATTAGACAGTGGGTCAAGGCATTCATTCATATTGAAAAGGCTTATGAATTATTCTAAGATGATTTTTAAACATAAAATGAAAATTTTAAATGATAAAAAAAAAAAACTTTCTTAATGTTCCAATTTTATTTCTAAAAATCGATTGAATTCAAATTTTTAAGCTTTTAGCACTTTTTGCATCGTTTTCATTTTCGAAAGCAAGTAGAATGAAAAAAAAAAGAAAAGAAAGGAAGAAAGAGAAGATGAAGTGCGGAGCCGCAGCACATGGTAATCTCCTAAAAGTGGCTCTGATGATGAAGAAAACAACACATGCATTCCGTAGCACAATATTTCAGAGTGGCCATATTCCGGCGCGGAATGGGCCATAAAGCACGTGACCTGTCGGCGAACGAACCGGGCCGTAACTCCACCACGTGCTATCCTCGCACAATGGCGCCCCGTGGCATGTCGGGATTGGATAGATCCTTTTAGCAGGATTCCCCCCTTACCCCTCCTTCTCTTTCCTCTCTTTCGATTTTTACCTCTCTCTCTTTCCTGCTCTCGCTCCTCCGTGACAGAAAGGGGTTGATTTGGATTTGCTTATTCTTCCACCCCCCTTTTGTTTGTTTATTGGTCCGCCCCCCCTCTTCCGACAACTGTTACTCCCCCGCACTGCGCATCTCCGCCCAATCTGCATGCACGCCGGATTTTGATATAAAGCGACGCCCCCAGTTTTCTTGTCTCTCCTTTTTTAAATAAAAAGTATTTCATTAATTAAAGTATTCATATATATATATAGGAGAGTGTTAACTAATAGTAGGAATTGAAAAAAAAGTTAAATTTCGGCAGGATTCTATCTGTTTGTTAAAAAAAAAAAAAAGATGATGAATCTGTGGTTATTTTAGATGGAACTGTAATTTTTTTTACGGAATTAAATTTGTATTCATTTGAAACATAAACTTATAATTTTCGTAAAGTAAAAATTTCAGATTAAAAAAACTTTTTTGAAAATAAATGTTATAATATTTTTTTTTTGTCTTTTTAAATAATTTATATATTTCACTTATAAAATTTCGTTGCATTTAATTAAAATCATTTTCATTCGTTCATAAGTTAGTGTAGTTACAATTCATATTGATATTTTAATGTCATTTCATTTAGCAATTTGAATGGTTTAATTCTAGTCATTTTGCAACGGATGTTCTTTTTAATTCTTTTCAGCATGTTAATTTTTTTCTGTAAAAATATTTTTAAAATTATAATTTAAATTAATATGAGAAATACTGAATTCAATTCCTTTTTTTTGTAATTAAAATTACTGTGGAATCACTTAAAATTATTGTTATCAAAAAATGTATTTTCAAAAAAAAAAAAAAAAGAATGTATTGAATTTATCTTTTTTTCTTAATGTTTTTATTCAAGGAACAAACCAGCATACAATTTATTTTTATTATTTTTTTTTTTTACTGCTTACGTTTATTTATTTTTAACATCCTCATTCGAACTATTTCGAATACTTCTTTTTATGACATTAAGATAATGCCAATTGCAAAGTCTTTATGCCCCTTGCCTTATTGCTTATGGCTTTGAGTTTTGTAGCAAAAACATAAATGTACCTTTTCCTTCTTCAGCGAACAAGAACCGAAAATGAATAACAAAAACCCCAAAGTAAGAATCAAGTTCTTCTTTTATTTTGCTGCTCATTCTTGTTTTCGGAAAATAAAATGGAGCTTGCAGTGGGCATCCTTTACCGTTTGCTTCCTTATTATTATTACTACGTCTTTCTTTTTTATTTATTCCTCGGGTCTTTTTAAGCCGGGAGGTCCGAATAACAATCAAACTAGCGATATAAAAAGGGGAAGTTAAGGAAAATGGTCAAGCGACTGCAATTGATTCAGTCCGTAGTTTATCAGGATGCGTGTTTTATTCTGCCAGGCAGTTTAGCGTCCAACCTTGCTCCGGCCCAACCTCCGTCGACTACTAGTTTAGCCCCCACTATCAGCGCCATTATCCATCGAAGCCCCCTACCCCCCCCCACCCCCGCGCTCTTTCATACCCTCCCCCACCCCCCCCAATACAATCGATTTTTACCAGGAGGGGTGGTGGGGGTGGTAGGATTTTGCTTTGGGAGAGTTTCTTCCACGACTGGCCTTAAGGTTGTGGAGGGAGTCTTTTGCGGGGGGTGCTGGGAAGGTCCAAGATGGCCAAGAGCAGCCACCCGAATGCATCTCGTTCCTCATGCATTGGAACGACCGTCTCCATAGCAACTAAGTCCGTGGTCAGCGCCGGGGTACATCATCATTAGGGGCGCGGACACGGCTTCTCCCCCTTCCTTTTTTCGTTCGGCTCCTCTCCATCCCTTTCGAAGGCCCTTCCTTGCTTCCCGTAAGCATTCGCGTCTTTCTGGAAAAGGGGAGGTGGTTTTACTTCTTCTATGTTGAAAATTTTCTTTTTTCAACCACTATTGTTTTTAAATTTTGCGACCTTCTTCAATGGATAACTTGATTCTTCTGCCTTCATTATCTCTGACATATTCGTTGAAGCAAACGGGAATGCATTCATGTACATTGTTGTTTTAAATTAAGGTAACATCAATGTCGGTTGGAAGAATTATGGTATTGTACTTAAAATGGAATATGGATCGGAAATCGTAGTCATTTAAAATGGCATTTTATATAATGCATGGAAAATAATAATAAGTAAATGAACATAATTTGTTGTAAAGTGATGAGTTTTTTGAGTCTACAAAATAATTGTCCATACAACATATTTTATCTATTCAGCTGCATACAACATAGCTATTCATGTTTCCTTAAAAATACATCTGAGTTTTCGAGAAACATTTTAAAAATAAAATAACATTTTGAAAAACTTTCCTCACGGTCTTGTAATATTAGTAAGTCAACAACTTCAACAACCGTGCTTAAAATAATTTAAAATTCACTTATTTTCAAAAAAAAAAACTTTTATTGTTTAAAAGACAATAAACCATTGGTAAGAATTTAAAAATAAAAAAATAAAAAATTCAAATCTTTTTATTGACGTCAAAATGCTTCTGTTGGATTGTTGATTTTCAGTGGATTTCGGATTTTCAGCTTTTTAACTCATGAAAACTGATTTATCTTTTATTTATATCTCACGTGAAACGATCATTCACTCTAAATTTTTCTAACATCTCTTTTACATCCAATAATTTATATTTTAAATTTGATCTACCATAATAAGTAAAATCTACTTAATAAGGCAACCAAAATAGGTGTGCACCCTCTAAACTTTGAAAGAAAAAAAAAAAACTTTTTTTTTTTTTAAATGAAATTTAAACACAATTTTTGAATATTTCAATATCTTTAAAGTGAGAATATTGGGCACAAGTTTTTTTTTTGCCGATTTTATCCTTCATTTGGAATCGGAAAGGCCATCCCGAGTTCTTGATTTGCTGTATGGAAAGGCTTTCCCTCCTCCTTCCGCCTGCGCCAGCCAACCACGGACCGTCCGTCGGTTTTTTAAACCCTATCCTTCGACTGGGAGGGCCGCATTTTGAATGCGCCTGTCGCGGGGCCCGCATTTGCATTTCTGACGCACGAGGAGGAGAATCAGGTGGGAGAAAAAAAGCACCAGTCGTCGTCTTAGCAACGCCGAGTTATCGATTCCACCACAGCCTCCCGAGTAGCGGCGGTGTGTGTTGTAATCAGAGGGGTGGGGGAGACTTGGGCCGACCCCCTCAAAATTTTTATTTCTTCTTCATGCCGCCAAACTTAAATTGACTCTTAGATTCCTCGCCTCTCTCCCTCATTGGTCACTTCTTCAGATTCGACCACACGTTCCGGCACTGTCCGTGTTGACTGAAAAGAAGGCGGCGGAGGTCCCCCTATCATTCAATTTTTCCGCGGGTTTCAATAGGGACATCAGAAAACTCCTCTTCCGCTATCTGGAGAGCTCGCTCCCAGGGTGTGTTATTCTCTTTCAGGGGTCCTTTTCACGCACTCTTTTTTCATTGATTTATTTATTTAATTTTTTTTTTTTTTTTTTTTTCCCCCTTCTGCGACTTGATGAGCAACGCATGTGAAGGGTCAGTTCTGATTTTGGGATACGGCAAGGGTGAGAAAAGAGTGATATTCCGTTTCGCTGCCAGTCGTGTGGGGAAGGATGGAAAGGACCTTTACACATCTCCCCGGTAAAAGTGCACATGAACTTGTCATGGTTGACATTTATTCCTGAGAAGTGTCAGAAAGTAGTTTGGATTGAAATTTTTGAGACGCGATTTCTTTTTTGCCAGTGTTACATTTGGTCTTAAGGGGCCTGATGGCCGAGTGGTTAACAGGTTACGGGTTCGATCCCGGCGGTGTCATGGATGTTGTAGTGATTCAGAATCCACTTTAAATCGTAAGTCCCTGTGTAATAGGATCGTAGCATCGTTAGCATTCTCAGCAATCGAGATCCATGATTGCATTATTTACTGTCTAAATTTAATAAAAAAATTTAAAAGAAACAAGTTTTCAGTTTTTTCCGCAATACAACAAACCAATTTTATCAATCAACCAATTTTATTCTTAAAAAATAATTTTTTTGGGGGTATTGTTACTCCCAGGCCGTAGTATATCTTCTAGCTACACGCCCCCCTGGGTTGTGCTAAGTGAATAACGTCGGTGCAGCTTTTGCTAAAGGCATAAAAATTAACTATCTCTTTATTTGCTAGCTGCTTTAGGAGGAAAAAAAACAAACATGTGGTCTTAAATGAATAAAGCTCTATAGATAATATTTAAATTCTGAATTCGTAAAGTGATTCGGTTATTTTAATTTTTAAGTCATTTAATTATAAGGATATTTTAATTATACCTTGAATATATTTTAAAATTATGTTTATTTGTCTTCTAGATATTCTATAGATCTTCTGTTTATTTGTCTTATTTCTTTATCTTTGCAAGTTGTTCAGTTACAAGGCATTATTTAAAATATTATGTTGTAATTTAAATATTATTTATGCTGTAATTTATTAATATTCAACATTCCTGTTTCAGATCAGCACAAAGTTTTTATTTTTTTCATTCCGGAATTTGATTTTAAAATTGATTGAATTAAATTTAATTTAAAAGAATTGAATTAAATTTAATTTAAAAGTGGTTCAATCAAAGCACTCTATTTTATTTTTTAAATTATAATAAAATTAAGTAATTTATTTAATATGCTAAATTTCAGTTAAAACTTTTTTTGTTAAATATTTTTATTTTTCCATGTCAAAAGAGACGACGATTTTTAATGGTTTTTAGTTTACTTTTAAATTTGAAGTAAAAGCAATTTAAATAGATTTTAAATTTAAGTTGTTTTTTTTGGGGGGGCTAAACTGTACTTTTGCAAGGATTAATTTGTTTTTAAAAATATTACAAGTTATTTGTTAATTTTGAGCTGTTAATATTTGATACTTTGTTATTTTCGGAAAAAAAAGAAAAGATTTGAAAATAGAGAAGACTGTTTTTGTAAAATAGATTTTTTTTTTTGTAGGATTAATTTATTTCTTATTTATAAATTAGTTTTGAACTGTTGATATTTGATACGTGATTATTTTTGTAAAGTAAGGAAAAGGTTTAAAAAAAGAGAAGGTTTCATTTAATAAATATCGAATCAATTTTTATGAAAAATGCTGGAAAATTTTTTTGTTGGAATACAATGCTGCAAAATTACTGAGCTATATTAAACACATTTTTAATTAAAATTTAATTTTTTAAAATTTTATTTAAAATTATTTTTTGAAATTAAAATTGACTAATGGATAACAACATTGGTTCGTTGTATTGAGGGGAAAAAAAATAAACTGATAACTTGTTTTATTTGTTTATTTATTGTTTAATTTAGACAATAAATAATGCAATAATCTAGCTCAATTGCTAAAAATGGCAACTAAAAAAATGTAGATATTCATTAAATTTTAAAAATCAGAAGAAGAATACGAAGCACCGAATTATGTGGTAAATTATTAGAAAATTGTTTTTTAAGCCATTTTAAAATTTAATCTAGCTGCTAAGATCTTACATTATACTGTACATATGCCAGGAAACACAAAAGCTACTTCATATCTTATCACCTTTTATCGAAATTTTTATAATAATTTTAAAATTTTAGTTTTTTAAAATAATTTTTAAAAGAGTTTAATAAAAAAATCAAATACCTTCATCCATTTCGAAATTCATCGAATGGGAAATATATTAAAAGTGAATGAATTTGAAATTATACGTTTAATAAATTGAAAAATTGTATATCTGATAGATGCGAAGATTCATAGGCTGAGTTTAAAAGTAGGGGGAGCTGAACCTGAATACGAAACAAATGGGAAGAGTGCGCAAGAACTCGAAACGCGGCAACCCTTCCCTCTCTGCAATGCTGTAGGCCAATCAGATTTTTGCAAACCTGTCTGCCAATCCCAGTCTCTCAAACTTTTCAAAATTGAAATTTCATGCAAATGACGCAATCACTTCTGCTGTTGGTGCTGTTTTAATCTCTCGAATGACTAAAAATCCGTTTAAATTGTTAGTTTTTTTAAAGGATATAATGAGATTTTTAATTCATATTTCACACTGCAAACAAATGAAATTTTGAAGGTTTTAAAATTTTAAAAATATTGAATTTTTTTTTCATAATGTTTGTAAACCAAGAAAAGTGGTAATTTTAAATCTTTCGGAAAGAATGCAAAAAGGATTTAATTTAATTGATAAAAATATTTAAATTCTTTGCAGCAGTCTCAAATTTCATTAAAATAAAAAATAAAATTAAAATTAAATTTTAATTTTCAGTGTGTGAGTTCGCATAATCTTTATGTGTGTGTGTTTTCAAATTAAACTCATTGCTTTCGTCTTGCATTAATTTAATTTTAAGAAGATTCACCAAATATGTATAAGGATTTCATTTTAAGTTTTGAGTTAATGTTTTGATTTAAATAAATAAAAATTGTGCTTATAAAGGTCCTAAAACATTTAATGTAAATAGAAGAAAGTTATGTAAATATCATTTACATAACATTGTTCTAGTTACATAAAAGTTATCTAATACAAGTTATATTTAAAGAGATTAAACAATTGAAACATTTCCATGAAATTTCTATTTCATCAAAATAATGAACCGTTGACAATTTCATGTATACAAATAAAAGTTATCATCCGTATAATAAATTAGTTTAACTATAAAAGGGTATAACAAAAGTATTCCTTATTTTTTTAATGTCAATATATAATGGGATATATAGCTTAATTTTATTTTTCTTTGATCAGCCATTTCCACATTAAGAACAAATGTTTCCAAATATTTTTTTCAATTTTCTCTTTCTCTCTTTTAAGTGTGTGTGTCAGTTCCCCCATTTAACCATTATACGTCGGTCATTGAGTTCATACTTCCATCGTTGTTAAAATAAGATTTTTTCATTTATATTCAAAAATCAATTAATTTATACGTATATAAATTACAATTTTATGGATAACTCAATGAACATCATTCCATGATTCGTAAATTATGAATATTCAAATAGCTGTTTATTGATACTGCTCACCACCGAGCTATCTTGGAGGAAAACAACAAATGGCTGTTTATTTACTGCTGTTAGTTTATCCCGGGAATCACCGCATTGGATGGGTTAACTGTTTAACCTCTGGGCAGAATGGTAGGGAAAAGCATCCTCTGCAGTGACACGGAGGTTATCTTGGGCTGTCTAAACATCCTACAGGGCCGAGGCTGTCACCGTAGAGATGAACCCGAGTGTAATGTGTAAGGAAATAGTCAAAGGTCAACAGTCATCCATCAAACACCGTCATCACCTATAACAGAACTGTTTTTTTTTTTTTCTCGTTCTATCTCTCTCTCTCTTTTTTTTTTTTCTTCCTTTCTATTTCCATGTCCGAGTTGCTGCTGACCGTCGTTTTGTATGGCAAGTGGTGAGAACTGTGACATGTTTCTAAATCGAGTTATTATCATTTTTTTCATAATGCATATGTGGAGATTATCTGTCTCCATGTAATATTGATGACCATTTCATGTGATTTTTCCCAAACCATTGATGAGATTTTATATCTGTTTTTATAGCCTTTACAAAAATTAATTTTAAAAACGAAACTACTACTAGATTGTATGGGAGAGTCGAGTACCTGCTCAGAATTCAAATATAATAAAACATAATAAGTATCACAGAATTAGCAGGAATTAAAAAAATTAAAGCAAACAGTTAATAGAAGGAAAAGAAGTTAAAAAAAGGTTTAAAAAAAAAAAAGGGCGGGGAGGAGGAGAACTAACTGGGAGGTGACAAATAAAAGCAATATAAAAAAAATACATAAATGCGTAATAAAAGCATATAAATACGTAAATACATAGCAGACATACATAAACAAAAATTTAATGGAAATAAATAGAAAATATAAATATATATTAACACAAAAAATAAAAATGCTTTACACAATTTCTAATTCTATAAAGGAATATCTTACTAAATTTTTATTCAGAAATACTAGTAATGATAATAATAATAATAATAATAAACCACACGAGTGTTTGCAGATAAAAATTGTAAATTAAATAACATACAGAAATGTAGATTTTTTTAATTCTGCAACAATAACGTACGTTCTTTAATTTTATTTTATTATACATTTTCTTTTCTTTTCTTTTTACTGAAAATTAAATTATTTTGAATACAAACGTAAATTTAAAATTTATTGGCACATTCAACAACAACAACAACAACAAAAAAAAATGTTAAAATTTGTATAAAACTTCTTTGTATTGTTGGATTTTTATTGTTAAGTGGTGCTTATATTTTAGCTGATGCTCATAAAAAAATTAAACTGTTTATTTGTTTGAATTAGTTATTTGTATTAAAACCACCAAAATTTATTTTAAGTATTAAAGCAGATGTTTTAAGGATATTTTTCATTATTGTAAACTTTAAACTTTTTGTGGAAAACAATTTTATTCTGTGCAGATTTTTTTTTAATCTAGTAAAATATTTTTCATTGGCCTTGGAGAATTGATTTAAATTTTATTCAGATTTTCTGTTATTTAATTTTTTATTTTACGCAAATTAATACATTATTTCAAAATCTGTGTGTTTAATAATGTATAATAGAGATGTAATTTTGTGGAATTTTTACTGCTTTTTTTAAAATGTTTTGTTGCTTCTATTATTTGCAATACGTTTGAAAAACTATTACTCGTGCTAAAATTTAATAATAACTCTATAATTGTTTACCAGTTATTCGAAGTAATTTAAGCAAGTAGGTTTTTTCCCCCTTTGTAGTGTTTTTTTGTTCATGACCCACTTTGATAAAACTTGAATATCTTGTAAATTTCAGTGGTAAAGAAATTAAGTCAAGAGGTTGTTTTGAAAAAGTGTCGCAAGGGAAGACGTCTTCATGAAATTAGTTTTTACTATAATGAAAGCATTCCCCCTTTTTTTTCCTTTTAAAATACACTTCGAAATGAAATTATGTGTTTTTCTTTGTGTGTATATAAAGTTAATTTGTGGAATTGCGAACTCAATACTTGAATTAAATTTTACACTTTGTTTTTTTACTTGAATAAATGCGATTTTACATTCCCTTCTATCATCTCATTTTTCGAAGACTTGCATTCGAAATATATAATTTTCACCTTCCTCTTGTCTTTTTTTTTTTAAATTTCATCAAACATCAGTTCAAATAGAATGACTTATTTTTAAATCTAAAATTTTTTTTTTTTTAAAATTTTAATTCAATATATAATGTGAAATTCAATAAATAAAATTTGGAATAATTTTTTCAAGATTTAATGTTGCTTTCCTTATTTATGGAAGGAAATATTAAATTGAAAAATAAAATTATTTTATAAAATTATAAAATATTTTGAGAAATAACAAAAATTTTAACAAAATGTTTAACCGTTGTAAATAGAAAGAAAGGGGCTTAATTTTTTTTTTTTTTTTTTTTTTTTTAATTTCAATAACTAGCATTTTATTCATCGTAAAATGTTCCCAGTGTTCGAGAACGTCCTTTATTAAAAAACTCTTTCTAAACCATGTTAGTTCAACTTATATTGAATTTATCTATTTAAATTCAAATTTTTTTCTTCATCAAAGTGTGTTAACTTACAATGCATAAACTTCCTCCTTAATTCAGTTTAAAAGTTGAAGTTAGTTTATTATACTGTATATAATTTCATTTATCAGTGAATTCTTACTTTTACATTCAGGAAGTTTCGATAGTTTTTATTTCATTCCTATATCGGAAAGAAGCGTTTGATAGAGGTGATAGAATTGGTGTTAACGTGCGACCGTAGCCACTTGGCGTACGCGTGGCGTGCACCCTCGGAGTTTTTCCCACGGCATTTTTTTTTTTTTTTTTTTTTTTTTTCCGCAGATTTTTCACTTTCCCACAATCTGTTCTTTCTTTCTTTTTTTTTTTTTTTTTTTTTTCCAAGAGGCCGACTGCTGTCATCGACTCGTGTTAGAAAAGCCTCCCGGGGTTTGTTGGCCTCATCCAGAATTACAGCACAATTAGCCATTAAACGCCACTCCCATTAAAGGTCGACGCTGCAACGGAGTTTGTGTCTAAGTGTTTCGTTCTATCCCACCCCCGCCACCCATTCCCCGACAGCAGCGAGGGTTTTTTTTTTTTTCTCTTCCTCCTTCTCTCTATCTTTCGGGACTCTCTTGGCACGTCCAGGGTGTCGGCCAACTGACCACTGGGGCTCATGGGAAGGGCAATCCATTACGGTGGTTCCATTAATTCTTCGGACATTAGCTACTATTTGAAGCTCCGACTCTTTATTATTATTATTCCTATTTTATGACTGTGAGTTATGAGCGGACGCTCTTCAATCTCTCCTCGTCACAATGCGCCCCCACAAGAGTTGTCACACGTGTGTCGTCGATTCCGATATGACTGGAGATTTCAAGAGAGTTGATGCTTGTTCTATTGTTGTGTTGTGTTTTGATTAATAAAGAGATTCAAGTTAGTGTCGTATATGGGTTAACTTAAAAAAAATGATTATCTGGATTTCATGAATATGCAAATTATTTAAATAATGTGAACAAAAATATTTTACTGGTATAAATTTTTTTTTTTTTTACGTTCATAGGTTTTTTAACAATGAATTGCTCGATTTTTGTACATCTCCATTTTTTTTTTTTTATTATTATTTTTTTTTTTTTTTTTTTTTTTGCGCATGGAAGTATTCGTAACTTTTTTTTTTTAAAGCTAGGAATAACATTAAGGATGATGCGCTCTGGCTCTCGGTATCACAGGTTTCGGGTTCGAGTCCCGTTGGTGCCATGGATGTAAGTTGTACGGAGTCCACTTTAAACCGTAGGTCCCGGTCTAACAGGATCGTAGAGCGTTGCGGGGGCGGTGTTACACGCTTTCGTAGTATATCTTCAAGCTACACGCATCCTCTGGGTTGTGCTAAGTGAGTAACGTCGGTGCAGCCCTTGCTTATGACATAAAAAACAACTAAGTCTAAATGTCTAAGTATTTGCAAGCTGCATTAGGAGAAAATAATCCTTCATTGCATAAAAATGGCATTAGATTTAAAATGAATGTTTACAAGTTTCTGAAGTTGATTGAATTTTAATATAATCCTTTTAATATAAATTGATTTTTATTTAAATGATAAGAAATGTAGACTGATTATATTTTCTGTATTAATCTTTTTTTTTTTTTTAATTATGTTTAAATGTGTTAATGGAATAGTTATTTGGATAAAAAGGGGATTATAATTTTTGCGGATTAAAACTTTTCTCGTCGTCTGGCTTTGCTGTTTTTATCATCTGTTGCCAAAACAGGTTAATCTTTATTGCTAAATGCTGCTTTTACAACTTATTTTTGCTTCAGCGAATCAACTTACCTGCAAACTTACTTAATCCTTCTGCTTAGCGTGAAGGTAAAGGCCTCCTGGTACTTTTTATAAAAGTAACCGACGGATGTTAAATAGATTTTCCGATGTTAGTCATTCGGTTTGAGTCGGAGTTGAATGCGATTTTGCTGAGAGAGAAAATAAAAGAAAAAAAGCGAAGGCACATACAGCTTCTTATCGCTCTCGGAATTTTCCATGAAAGATGCTTTGATGGCTCGCAAATGCTTAAGAATGGTACCCTCAGCCTTTTATGTGAAAGGTCTTAACGTCCTTCCGCCTAACTTTCCGCTTCGGTGGACGGATTTCGGATAACGCTCCTGCCCAATAAGAAGCTAAGTTATGAAGCCCCCTCTGTTCTTCTGGGGGGTGAGGGGGTGGTTGAGGAGGAAACATTTCTCTTCCCAAAGTCCAATGAATATTAGAAATTGGAAGAATATGAAAAGGTGAGGCTTCAAGACGATTTGCGATCACTTAAAACAGATTGGAAAATCGATTCAGTGTTTTAGTATTGCTTTTCCTAACCTGTTTTTTTTTTCATCCGACTTCTTTCAGCTACTTGCTACTTGCCGCAAATTTCCTTTTATTACAAGATTTTTCCCATTTTTTTAATGTGTATTTTGCCATGCTGTTCTCATCCATCTCTTATTTCTTTGCAGCATAGTACATCCCCTTCACGCGCCCGATCTCCGATTTTTTTTAATGGTTTCTGTATGTTAAGACTTTAATGGATTTTTCCCTGTGTGTGTAATATTTCAGCTCCATCGTTTTTTAGTAAGATCTTCGATTTAAGCGTTATTTCGGGTTATATTCGTATACGAAATACGCGACTTAAGCCAATGGGAATCAAAAGAAAGATTTGTTAAAGTGAACTATTTTTTTAAATCATTCTTTTATAATATATCTGTATCAAACAGCAATACAAAGTAGCGTATTAACTGTAAGCTTCACCATAAGAAATCATCCATTTTCATAAGAATCATACATTTCATTCATTTTCATAAGGCTTTTGCTTTCAACAAATCAGATAAATATTATGTTTCTTATTGGAAGTAGAATCCATGAAATATTGTCATATTTTATATTTTAAAAATAATTTTTGGAAACTTGATCTTGTGTTTCAACGAAAAATTTTCTTTCTTCATTGAAATATGTATATATATATATATATACACATCTGTTGTTGTTGTCCTGCAGTGTGGGACGGACATCTACTGAATAATTTACTCATGGATGGAGGGAAAGTGGGCTGCTTCTGTTGTGATGGAGCACCCATAGGTCCATAAGGTTGTTGTGTGAAGTCCGTAACGCTCTTACAGTCATATGTGACCAGGACCTACGACTGAATGCGGATTTCGACACAAACTTGTATCAGAATATACATGGTGTTCTACAAACATCTAAGGCATCGACGGGACTTGAACCCGAAACCCGAAACTTGTGTCACTGAGCACCAAAGCCTTAGACATTCGGCCATTATGGTATACAGCATCTATATGTTAACTGCGTTTTTCTTAGGAAATTAAATGTTATGTTGACTATTTGGTCTCTTATAAATTTTACCTTTTCACAAATTTATAATTCTGTTGCGAAAGTATAATTTCTCACATCTTCTTTATTTTTCTTTAATAAAATTTGACTTTCAACCTCCCCCTCCCCAATAGAAACACAAACAAACAAAAAAGTATTAAATTTATTTTACAGTATTGGCGAAATGCATTCGAAACTTTCAGAAAACGTTGAAAACACTGAAGAAAACCGAGCGAGTGAAAGGAGTCCCAGGAGTTTCCAAACATAATCTATATTTATTTTTTCCCGGGATGAAGAAGAAGAAGAATAAAAAAAAAAAAATTAATTTAAAATTCGATTTTTGCGGCATTTCATCCTCGCAGTGCCGATGAGAATGAATGAATGAAGGGGGGATAAAAAGAGAGAAAAGCGAGAACAATGCACTCATAATCAGCCACCTGAGCAAACAGAGACAATACGGGTCGGGGGCAGCCTGGCCCCGAACAGATACGCTCCAATATTACAGGCTAATCTCTTGCACAAACCCGACGGCCACATTGATGTACGCTGGCCAAAAACAACTGCCTCTTGGATGCCGATCAAGCTGCTGCTCTTTTTTTTCTTTTCTTTCCTTTTTTTCTTTTTCTATCAGCTTTCCCATCTCAGTCCCCGTCGTTTTCGCTCCGATGAAACCAAGTCGAATACTTGGAGAGACGTACGGTTTCGTTTTAGATGAAGAATTTAATATCGTTAAATTGTTTAGCGCATGGCCTTTTGTTTTTTGGTCCGCAGAGCTTGTCTTCGCCATCGTAATCGTCATTGTCTTTGGTGCTTTTTTTTTTATTTATTTATTTTTTACTTTTACTACCTTTTAGTGTAAACGTTTTTGATTATTGATAAAAAAATAGTTAAACTTGTGTATCTTAATGAACAAATATGCGTTAGTAAACATGCTTTAAAAAAATGTCTTGGAGAATCAGTTAAGTTGCTTAGAGAAAAAGCTACAATATTATATTTGAAATAAAATAGGCTACTGTTTAGAGATGGAATGAAAAAGACTTTTCTTAATGTGCATTTTATTTTGTAGCTAAAATACAAAAATTTATATTATTGTGAGTGCTAAAATGTTTTGTAAATAAATAGGAATCTCCAAACACATTTTGCAGTTATTGAATTCATAAAAGATTGTTTAAAACGGCATAAAGATCCTTTTGGAATATTCAGATCATTTTATTAATTTGCTTCATGTATTTATATATATATCAACCCATTGGGAAATGCCTTCCTATCATTGAAAGTGAAATATTAAAGTGTAGCATTGACTTTGTGACATTAAATTGTTTCACCTTTATATTTATTTCCTCGGAAACCTCTCTATATTTATTTTCCTCTTTATCCTTTCCTTTATATTTATCTTTCCTCTTTATATTTATTTTCTCATTTTATAAGCATTATGCAAATATTTATTAACTAATAAATATTCTGTCGTAATGGAGAGATTTCTGAATACATATTTCGATATTTATTGAAAATTAAGTACTCGTGAATTTTTCCATAAGAAAATAGTCATAAGATTAAAATTTGAATAATTTAATTTAAAATGGAACAAACTCTGATTTGGATGCAGTTTTACGAAATGATAATGTGTTTATTAATGTTGTTGTTGTTCTAATGGTTCTGGCAATACAGAGACAGTTAATCTTTATACCATAGGCAAGGGCTAAACCGCTGTTACTCATTTAGCACTACCCAGGGGGCTCGTGTAGTTTGAAGATATGCTACGGACGTGAGTACCTCCTCCACTCCTGAACACTACCTCCACAACGCTCTACGATCATGTTAGACTGGGGCCTATGGCTTAAAGTGGATTTCGAACCACTACAAACATCCATTTCTCCGCCGTGACTCGAACCCGAGCTCTAGCTCTAGCCACTCGGCCATCAGGCCCCATTTATTAACCCTATTAGTAAAAACTAATGTAATATAGCGATTTTTCCATTCTATAAACTTGTTCACTGTTTGACTATGTTTATTTATATTTGATTCACACTCATATCAAATGAAAATATGCACAATGGAGTATGATGAGTGGTGGCATTTCCTGTTCCGGTAGCTCAAAGCACAGAAATGTACTTTGTACTCTCCCTCGTTATGCGACAGGTTGGCAGATATTTCAAAACCATTAGCAGAATCCGAAAAAGCCAAAAAAGGAAATAAATACCGAATAATATTCTTTCTCTCTCTCTCTCTCTCTCTCTCTCTCTTCTCCTCCTCCTCCTCCTTCCTCCTTTCGGTCGCTATTAATGCTTACTGCAAGCAAACCTTCTGCTTTCCCCCAAATCTCGTTTGCAGGCCGCCATTATTTTGTTAATCCGTTCATCGCGTCATCATCTCAGTTCCCCCAGGAGCTATTTCATCCTCGACGCTAAAGGGTCAAGCAGAAATAAAAATCAAACGCAAATGGTCGCGCTGTTATCTGTCCACTTTGACAGTTGGTTCATCAAAGTTGAATCTAAAACAGCGCGTGCTCTCTTTGTATATATCGGTCGACTTCGTTATTCATTTCACGTTTGTTGTTGTTCTGTATAGATAGTGTGTAGCATTATGAATACCCATTTGAAAATAATTTTTGAGCTGAATACTGTTATGTGCACTGCTGTCTTTAAAATAAACATTTCATTTAAAACGCATTAATATTTGCAATTTAGTTTTATTAAAGATTTTAAATTAGATTAGAAACCAAATTGAGTGATATTAAACTAAAAACACATCAGTTAGAATGATTGAACAATTTCTAGCGGCCTGGGGGCCAAGTGGCTAGCGCTCTGACCTTTGGTATCACAGGCTTCAGGATTGAATCCTAGCTGTGTTATGGATGTTTGTGAGTGGTTCGGAATCCACTTTAAACTATAGGATCCGGTGTGTTTAGCCTAAAGTGTGCAATGACCGTAGAACAACAAACCAAATCATTTTTACCACAGGCTTAAGGTTTGAATCCTCGTTGAGGCATAAATGTTTGTTGGTGGTTCGAAATCCACGTGAAAATGTAGATCCCAGTCTAATTAGCTAAAGTGTGCAAAAAAAATAACCGTAAAAGTGTCAATCCAATTTTGCCCTCCAATGTGCATATAATTTTGATAATAAGACGACCGTAGAGCGACAAACTAAACGAGCAATAAATGATTTCTGAAATGTGTAATATTAATGGGATTATAAAATTATGTGTGTGTGTGTGTGTTTTTTTAATCATCCTTAATGTTTCCGAAAATTCGAAGTCATTTCTTTTACTTCTTTTTTTTAAAAAACAATTTTGTTCATCAAAATTGAATTCAATTTAAATTAAAATTTTTATGTGCTTTTCTTTTAAATCTTACCCATGAAAATATTTTCATTATTGGATGACATTGTCATCTGGCTATAAACTGTACATTTATAG
The DNA here is from genome assembly GCA_021605095.1 of Caerostris extrusa. Classification (NCBI taxonomy): domain Eukaryota; kingdom Metazoa; phylum Arthropoda; class Arachnida; order Araneae; family Araneidae; genus Caerostris; species Caerostris extrusa. The sequence continues at coordinate 57,361 of BPLR01014733.1, read as the reverse complement.
AATCTGAATCTGGATCCGTGCATTTTATATTATATGAAGGAATAAATAACTGCCTTAGGTCGGTTATATATATTTAAATCGCTTTTATTGATGTACTTAAAATCACATTTCTCTTGATATTATTAAATTATGGTTTTTTAAAATTTAATAATTAATAATAATATATACAGAATCATTTCACCAATTTATGTATATTATTAAAAACTCTAGCTTATATAATGCATCATGTAGATTAATTTACATGATTAAGTGAAATTATTTATGTTTTTAATGTTTGGCCACTGTGGAGCTTTGCTATCTATCTATGGACGGAGGATGATAGGCGGCCATTGCTTCCTGAAGAACTGTCAGATACAATTGCCTTGCATTCATGTGTCATATGGGAAAAAATCCTAAGAATTTTCGTTAGGTAATTAAACTAACGATGCAAGACGCTTGCTCTCCTGTCACAATCACTATTGAATCTCCGCGTTTCTGATAGCAATGACTGTAACGCATACCGCTAGTGGATTTGTCCCCGAGTCCTCCTGCTCGCTAATTGCTCGAATTACCACCGAGCAAAGAGTTGGGCGTTAAAATTAAAGAAGTGAATAATATTTTTCAGCGTCCTCTTAATTAATGCACTCGTATATGTATATTAAAAAAGACGTAACGAAAGTCAACACGTTTACGACTCTTGTATGAGAAATAAATCGTTGGGCCGAGTAAACGGGCAAAACCGTTTGGTCGTCTCTCCCGGTTGATGTTCGTTTTCTTTCTTGGACACCCGCCGTGTCAGGAAATCCGTATTAAAGGAGCTAAAGACGGGAAAGGGGGTGGGGGTGGAAGGGGGTATCCTGCATCATTCTGTCGGAAGTCGGCTTAAGACAGAAAATGCTATTTTGGAGGACGTGGCTATTAGCCGCTGGGGGTGTCAACTATAATTTCAAAAGCGCCGAGCTCTCTCTCTCTCTCTGGCCTGACCAGCAGAGTATTTTTATATTTTATCGGGTTCTCTCAGGGAGGAACCAACGTTATCGGCAGTTTCCCGAAAACAGGTTGGCCGAATTAACGGGAGGGTGGGAAGAGAAATCTTGGGGAAGAGAAGGAAGGAAAAAAAAAAAAAATAAGTGAAGAAGAAGCGAAAGGCAAGGGGCCATTAGTCGCCATCGCTCCTTCCCGCGTCAGATGATGATTTGAAACATTGCGGCTCTTCTCGAGAAGGGCCCGTGCATCCAGGAGATAAGACTGTGCCCCATCTGTCTTGATTACAAACTGCTGGTCGGCCCCCTGTCCGACCCACCCCCTCTCACCTGATCCCTTATGGAGAGAGAGAACGATGGGGTTAATACATTGTTAGGGTATCTTTTGGAATATGGAGGATGAGATAATGTTTTAAGACCTAACTATGTGTGAGGTGTATTGGATGTGATGGTATTTATATTATTCTGCGACTGATCTCCTGTCCAGGGAAATGTGATTAGTTTTGTAGACATAATGCGTCTGAAATTCCGATTATCCATTTATTGACGCATCGAAATAATGTTTTTAATAACATAAAATTATAAAACACTTGTACTATCTACAAAAATATTTGCAAATATACAGAACAATTTTCGTCATTTTTAGTATGTTAATATAAATCACTGAATAAAGAAAACAAAATAATAGTGGAATTTCATTTGTTTTATCTGCGTAAACTTTTCCAATTTATGAAGTATAGCAATTGCATGCAGCAACTTATTGCGACAATAGTAGTTGGAATATGTTGCAATAATGCTAGTACAAAATAAGCACAGCTGCAATACAACAACAACACTAGCACAAAATAAGTACAACAACAACACTAGTACAAAATAAGTACAACAACAATACAATACAAGACCAACAATAGTTGCATATTGCGACCATTAGTTCAACAAAAGGATAGTTTTACTGATAAAATTCTGTAGTTTGATTTGTCGTTCTGCTATCATCTTGTGCACATGAGAGCTAAACAGACCGGGACGTACAGTTTAAAGTGGATTCCGAACCACTCACAAACATCAATGTCACCGCCAGGATTCGAGCCTGAAGCCTGTGATGGCAAATGCCAGAGCACTAGCCACCAGGCCGCGAGTCCTGTAAAGTTATTTTTCAATTTACTTTTAAAACGGATTGTTATGGGAATACATATTTTAAAGTTCATATAGTTTCATCAACACCACTATAAAATGCTTTTTTAATTGCATATAGTGCTGAGGTGTTTCAAACAGGCATCCTATCATCTCAAAAAATTCCATAAGATAATTCCATGTACCATGTTTATAGAATGACAATAATACGTTAGTTGGTTTCACTTGTGTAATATTTATTACACATGTGGGGACTGCCTTATTTCTTATGATCGCTTATAGAAATGATTTTCGTGTAATGCTTTCTCATGCAGATGGACACTTGCCATATCTGATAGCAACGGGTCCTGTCCTCATTTTCATTTCCGAAAACGGGGCATAATTTGATTTAAAAGAATAGGTTCCGTTCCCTTTTTTTGCGCCTCGAGCGGACGGAGATAATCACAGTAATATTAATAATACAAAAACAAGAGAGAGAGAAAGAGACAGAGAGAGAGAAAAAAAAAAAAAAAAAAAGGCGAGACCAGCAAACCAATTGCACCGATCGGAAACATTCCCTGGGGAGGGAACAAATGACTTTTCGGGAGAGAGAGAGAAAAAAAGAAAAAGAGTGTATGTATTACCGAATGGTCAAATAGTGATTTCTTTTATGTAGATGTGCTTCGAAACGTATCGTTCGTTAACTGCTACTGTGTGTGGTGATGTTAGATCAGGGGGCGGACCAAAGAACTATTAGTTATCCTCGCGTCACAGTGATATGAATATTGGTCTCCGTGATGAGAATTTTTTGGCCTCGTTGAACATTAGGTTCCCTACCGTGACATTTCGTGTATTTTATGCGCTTTGGTAGCCAAAGGGAATGGTAGGGGAAAAAAATTGGCCCAGCAGTGGTATGTTGGTATTATTATTTTTTATTTTTTTATTCTGTTCTGCGCTCACCTTTTTTTCGCCGTTCCCGTGCCCTCTACCCCTGCCTTTTTTTTTTTCCCTCGCGGCACTTATATGATCGATGTCAATCACGCTATACGTACTCATCTGCTGCGAGTATTGTTCAAATAGGCTGCTATTGTTGAGCGAGTAACGGAATCTCATTTCATGGGTGGTGACCGTACAAGATGTGGCTTGCTTATGAATTCTAACTAAGGGTTTTGGGAGTATGCAAGCGTTTTAGAGTTAGGTACTATATACCTTTTGGAATTTCGGTTAAATGTTTAATGTAATGAAATTTGGGCTTTGTTTTACCCTTAAATGAAAAATAAATTACTGTATTTTAAATATTTCCTTTCTAGTATTTATTTAAGTATTTTTTACGCCATTTGCGATTAAATTAAATAAATGAGGGCTGATTTCTGTTTGCTGTTATTTAAGTATCAAATTGTTATTTTAAATACACATGAAGTTTTATACATTGCTTTTCGAGTGTCTTGATCTCTCTCTCTCTCTTTTCTAGTTCTAAATAATAATACCCGCAATAAATCCTATTAAAATTTCTTGAATTATATTCTGATTCATTCGACATAACAAACAAGGAAACTTAAATTATAAATATTAATATTTTGAATTTATATATTTTCTTTAATTATAAAAATTTGATCAACAAAAACAAATCTATTTGACGAGTGAACCTTTCATAAATATTTTACTATCTATTTTTAGTATGTCATAGAATTTTAAAGAATGGTTTATCGTAAATATAAGTACTGCTATCATCATTTTAAAAATTTCATTAAAAGGAATTCTGGGAAGATATAGACTTCTTTTCTTGCTTTTTTCATTATAATTCCTGCTTTATTATTATTTAATATTTCGGCTTGGCTGTTTTAGCCGTTATATTTGAAGGCCATCGAAAACTTCTTTCTAATTTCCAGAGTTTCCGCCATGGCTGAGAGGAAAGAGGGTGAGAAAAACTTCCATTGTTTGTTTTTCTAGAAAAATAAACACTAAGTTTTTCCTGGAAAAGAATTTTTGACTAAGCATTTCCTTCCGGGTCCTTCCTCTTTATCTCACTTCCTTGCATTAAGGTCAGCCCTAAAGAGTCCCAGAATCCATTCGGAAGGGACCCCTGGTGTAATTAAGCGAGCGTGACGGTGACTGAGGCAGTCCGATAACGACGCTACCCTTCCCGGCTGATGTAGCCAATTTTTGGTCACCATTTCCCTACATACACGGACGGCCCTTCTTCGATAGGCACCCCAGTTATTAAGGCTGAGATAGGGACGGTCATTAGTTAGCTTCGGCGATAGCCCCGACCGCCTGTCATGGACATCTTCCGACCAGCTGACCGGGACCGGCTCTCTCTGGGATAGAGGGTGGACAGTGGACAGTAAACGATATCCCCCACCCCTAACCCATCCTTTTTTTTTTTTTTTTTTCTTCTTCTTCCTTATTTCTATCCCGAAGCCTCATTATGATATTGAGCGAACCTCGGCCCTGTTCGTCCAAGTGGCGAAAGGCTTCTTTGCCGCGAGTCGGATAAGCGGGCGACACAATTACCCGATCATTAGGTGGACATAAGGTGACAAGCGCATCTGTTAACTGCATTTTATCTTATTGAAATTGAAGAATGTCTTCGAAGGAAACACAATTTGCTTGCTTTGCTTTGCTTGAAACATTATAAATCATCTCTGAAGTCTCCTTTTTACCTTTACATAGAATTTAAGAATTCATTTTGCATTTTGTATTGAGTTGTTTTGTTTGTTAATTCCCTGTAATTTTGTTTTGAAGTATTCTGAGCATTACTTAGATTATTTCCTTTGTATTATAAATAATAAGAGTTAAATATTTTCAAGAAAAATTTTCTTTCCCGAAACTTAATTCCAGGAGTTTTCTAATATTACAAATACATATTTTGCAAAATCCTTGAAACATTTGTAGTCTTAAAGATCATTCCTGTTAATGTATTAGTATACTAATTTGCGATATTTGAGTTTTTCTATTTAAATATACTTCATCAATAATACTCGTAATAAAAAAATCCAACTTTTCTATGAAAATAATTCACGTTATTAAAAAATTATATACACTGGTGTTCAGAATTACGAGAATTTTGATATTTTACCAATTTTCTCGAAAAAGTACTCAATGAAAAGTAATACTAATGCTTCCAAATAAAATGCAAATCTCCACTGTCGAATACTTAAGAGTGGATATGTGCAAATTTGAAGTGCATATAGAAGCACACGGCAATTTCTGCTTTTTATTCATTCACATACTTCGATGCATTTTATTTAGTAACATTTTATTGCAAACATTCAGTGAAATTCAAGAGGAAATAATTAAATGAGTGACCTCCAAAGTTTTGAATAATAAAATGAGACGTTTGGAGTTGGAATATTGGAACCTTATGTTTGCCTTCTCAAGGCTACTGTTGGTTCTAATTTTAAGTTAACGCAGAGCAACATGCATCTACATAGGGCTCATCTGGTCGACAATTTTTTGGAAAGTTTGGATAATCTCCAAATAAATGGGTCAGACATACCTTTAGACGTAAGATGAATCGTGGGGAGGTAGAAGAAGGTCAGTCTCATGTGCAGATTGCTAGAGACTAAAGTGTGATTTCCAACCTGCAATTTATGGAAAAAATACTGAAGCCGTAGAGAGAAAGAGTAGGCAGGTTCACCCAAAAGCCTCGATGGCAAATGAAGATCGACATTTGTCTATTACTTTGGGAGGAGGCGTAGTAGGAGTTCAATAGCTTCTCAACTCTTGTATTACTGTATTGTGGCCACAAGAATCCGAAATTCGAAAAAAGTTAGAGATCCATTTACAAGCAGACCTACTGTTTCAGCAGCAGACCGATCACTTCTGCTCACTGAAGAGCCCGTTTAGCACCTCTATAGAAAAATCGGCCTTGAACTTTTGAGATTAGTGGGGAGACATTCTATTCTTTGATGTGTCAGAGTTTAGCCTAAACATTTATCCTCGATTGCATTCATCTGGAGAGACTACTACATGCTCTCCAGATGAGAGACTACTACAAAGACCCACTACATACTCTCAAACCTAAATAAATATTATTATTATGGCAGCAAAGGTTGGATTATCTGAACATTTGAATGGGCATAAAGAGGTTCTGTGACAGCTATGCTGTGTACGGATGATATCCTGAAGTCTTATGTTTGCTTTTAGGTGAGCAATTGATCCTGGTTTCGTTTTTAATATATGACAAAGTCTACGTTAGGTTCATCTGGTGATCAAATTTTTAAAAAGTTTGAATATTCTCGGAATGAATGGGTCAATCGGACACACTCTTGGGAGGGCTATTGTATCTCGCCTTTTACTTCTGAGACTATCCAGTGCCATTTTTACCAAGGGCTCATAAATTGAAATGTTGCGAAAGATGTGTAACTCTAAACGTTACGAAAGCTGTACAAATTCCAAATAACCTATTTTTGTATTTGATATTGTAAAATCAATTTTAATACTGCCAACACTAATGAGGTACATCTTACATCATGAGGTACATCTTGATCATGTGTGTGTACCATGCGTTTTTTTTTAAAAATTTTTATTTAATTTATTTATTTTGTATTGTATTGCAATAATGCTGATTTTGAACTAGTGTATTTATATACAGCTTTATGTTTGATTTTACTGAATTGAAAAGTAAATATTTTTATTCATTTTGTTTTCGTCATTCTTAAATGAAGTGCTTTTTTGATGAGTCATAAGAAATTTAACTAAAAATTTAAGATAAGGGTGAGTTTTTGTATTCAACTTAAATCTTAGAGTAACATTTTCTGAAAATGTTTCTACTTAAGGAGAACTGTTTCTTCCTTTTTTAAAAAAATTTAATTTTTGTATTAAAAAATACAATTGACTGTACACATCAAACGCAAAGTAAATAATTATATAGTATATTAAATATCAATAACACTGATGTTTTTCGAAATTAAATGTTCGAATAATATTGATTAATGTATTGTACATTAAATGGGGTGAGGCAATTTATTCAAAAGAACATCCTAATCGTTATCGATTTGTGGGCACAATGACCTCTTTTATTTTTATTTCTTTTTTCATGGGAATATTATGAAATCATTTTTCTGCAAATTTCATTTATTATCTTCTTTTTTTTTTTCTTTGCACCCAGAAACTTCCGACACCTGCTTATTTCGTCATCTCCATGGTGCAAAACTTAACAGATTATTCCGAGGCGCATTAGAATACAATAAAATTGTTCGAAGAAGCAAAAAGGAAAAAATTCTGCAATCCGGAAAACGCGGCGCATCCTCTTATTACCTTGCCTGTGGGAAGGTATTCCACCTGTTGCACTGGAGGCCTTGGCAAGGGGGCGGAACTTCCTGACTTGCAGTCATGGGCCCCCACTCCACCAATAAACCCATTGTGTACTTTTTACGCCATTCGTGACAGCACATTGCAATTTATAAAGGTCCCATTACGCGCGTATCGTGTGGCTGTACACAAACCCCTGCGGCTGCCCTGCCACTCCAGGTTTTTACCTGTGAACTTTGCTTCCCCTTCTCACCTTTTTTTTTTTTTTTTTTTTACTCACACTTCATTTTTTTTAATGTATATAAAAAAAAAAGTTCACGCTATTATCAATATCATTTCAGCAGCGGTATTCGACTTGGATATGCCTTCCGTTTTTCAAATAATATTTAATATTTTCTTTGGCAGGAAGGAGGATAAAGAAATGTTTTTTTAATTATCTAATTAAAATCAATGTTTTTAGTCTTCATTATCAATTGAGTGAAAGAATTTGCTTAATATTTAACATGAAGACATTTTTTTTCCTTAATTATAATAGAAATTTAACTTTTTTTTTTTAACCGGAAGTAACTTTGGAACTTTTTTAATGAATTCATTTAAAAGATATATCAATTTTGTGTACCTGATGCTTTTTTTTTTTTCTATTTTGTTGTTCTAATGCAACTGGCAATACGGAACCAGTTAATCTTTTTGCCATGAGCAAGCGCTACACTGTTACTCATTGAGTACTACTCAGTGAGCACGTGCAGCTTGAAGATATGCTACGGAAGCGACTAACACTACCCCATTTTTCTATTTTATTACTTAATTTTAACTGCTATTAAAAAGCAATGAAATATCCAGTCGGTTATCAAAAGAAAAATTCAAATTATCATCAAAAGAAAACCTATTTCCACTGTCATATTTTCTGTTCTTATATTTTCTGTCTCTTGTATTTTTTAAACCACTCTGAAGTTTTTTCAACATACTGATAAAATGTCATCAAAACGTTTATAACAGTAGGATGTCATATTTCTTTTTTTTTTTATTAACAATTTGCTTTTGTATTCAATTGCAATTAATTGTAAAAAAAAAATCTTCTTACTCAATAAAATATTTCGCTGTCATTTGTTGATTAAAATTTTAAATAATCATTTTATCTTCTTATTTTATAATTTAATGCAGTAATTTTCAATTTGTGGGACACTACACCTAAAAGGATTTGTTCTTAGTTTATGCAGATAAAATATTTAAGAACCTGATTTAAAAATATTAGATATCATTCAGTTATTATTATAAATTTTGAAATGGCTGTTTAAAGCTTTATCTGCAAAATTTCCTTTTGTTCCCTTCTTCTAACTTTTTTTAACATTACGCTTCATTTTATTTATTTATTTTTTTTTATTTTATGTGTTTAGTGAGTAGCTTACTATTTACAAAAGAATAAACTTAAACATTCTGATTTGTTTACAAATTATTTATTTGAGAAGAGTTTGTTTTTTATTATGTGCATCTATTATCAAATCACAAACCAACATTAATTATTTATTAACATTCGATTTTTGCCGTAAAAAAAAGTCTGAAAAAATAATTGCAATCCATTTCATTTCATCGATGATCCATAGCATTTGATTGAATGTTCCAATTTTTTTTTTTAAATAAAATAAGTCTTAGTTAATTATTCCTAAACTTAAAACATATAATGCTTGTTGTAATTAGTAATAGTTTTTTTCTCAGATTAGTATTCTGATAATTTTGCTATTAAATGGGGGAAACATGCTACTGTTCAGGTATTGTTCATATGAAATAAACTGAACACAAGTAGTCTAATATTTAATGAAGAAAGGAAGATACATTTTCATAAAAATGTCACATGATTAAAAGGTGCAAGATAGAAAAGTTTCTGAACTGCTAATTTAATGTGTTACAAAACTTGCTTTGTGAAAATTAAGGGTGTTTTTTTTTTTTTTTTTTCCCCATTTGTATTTGAGTGCTCTAATAGTTCTTGTATCATTTCCTTCAGTTTCCCTTATGAATATCATTTCTACAAATATAAGCAATTGTTATAAAAATATTTTTTATAACAACCCTTCAAAGTAGAAAAATGCATTGAGTAAACATTGAAAACATTTTAAAAAATGCTTAATAAGTATGGGACGGAATCTACAAACAGATGGCCATTCTATATTTAAAAATGTTCTATTCCACGATATTCCGAGGAACATGAATCCTGTCCCGATCAAATACAGTTCTCTTTTTGCTAAAGAAGTCTGTAATTTTTGAACATGTTTCGTGACAGAGATCCGAACTTATGTCACGCGCATTATTATCGAATTGTTTGGAAGTCTAGCTCTGAAGCACCCTCACATATCTTCGTGTGACATTTTTGACAGTTGCTGGCATAGAATTGCCTTTCAAAAGAGAGGAAAATCACTATCTTCAGTTTTCTCTTATCTCCGAAGTTCTTGTGCAGGATCGAAGTAAGAATGCTGTGTCTGAATAGCGAATTGGTGTGACAGTCGGAAAGATTTTGACTTAACATTTGCCTTTTTTAAGAAGCGTCTTCTGGTTCGTAGATCCCCTTACAATTCAAAGCTGTAGTTTTTTTGGGGTAAGCAGTTTTATGAAATATATTTATGTGGTTTTAAATTTTCTTGTCAACTTTAAGCAAGTTGGATTTTGTGTGTGTTTGTGTAAAGATGAGTTTTTAAACAAATTAAAAACGATTTCTATATTAAATTCATTATGAAGTGTATGGTAAATTAAGTTGGCATTTATTTATGTTGGCCAATTCAACTCATGCTAACATTAAGTTGAAAGCAAATTAAGTCATTTCTTCCTTAATTTTTTGTCTTAATTTTCCATTTCTAATGTATTCTAATGTTTATTTATTAATTTATTATTACTTGGTTTTATCACCGGAAAAAATTATTTTTATAAGAAAATGTTTAATTATATTGCTTTAAAAAAAAATCTCACGGTTTTGAATAAAAGAGCCTTTCCATTATAATGGAGGATTTTTTTTTTCATTCTATTTTCATGAATAATTCAAACTATTTTCATAAGGAAGAAGGTCGTTATCCTTTATTTTACACAAGCAATATCCCTTTAAAGAATGAAATACATGCATTCTTTAACCTATGATAAGTGAAGCCAAACATTTTAGTTCCAAATAATGAAAAGTCAAAATACCAACTTGAGATATGTGAGTATCAAAAATAGAAGCATAAAAAAAAAAAAAAAAGTGTGAAATGAAAATGAAATGGAACGAAAAAAAAAAATCAAAAGAAAAACTATCTCTGCAAGTTTGGAAATAAAAAACTGAGAGAAACTATCTTTTTTTTTATTTTATTTTTACCCCTCTCCTGAGACTCACTACCTTGGTTCTTAGATTTTCCATTGTCTGCTTCAAAGAATATTGCGAGGAATGCGAATGAGGCTGAGGATTATATAGAAGACTCGAGTCTCTAGTATAGAAAAAAAAAAAAAAAAAAAGGTGATACAGAATGGCAGCGTTGCATAAATAATGCAAACTTCTAATGGCCATCTATTGATCGCCCATTAGTGATTGCTCATTAAGAAAATCCTTAGAACCTTTTGTATTTTCTTTTATAAATACTCTTGCTGTACAAGTTCTTATGTGCATCTATTTTCTCATTAAATTTGTTGAAAATAGTTTTAATCTTCTTTTTTTCTAATTCTTTAGTTCTCAAGTTTTTCATTTGCTTTTAATTTATTATTATCCATATTCTATGTGCATTCTCTTTTGCCCTTAAAAAATATGTTGTGATAAGCATTATTAATTCTAGTTATTTCATTATATAAAACAGTTATTTAATATATTTTTCTTTATATTTTCAAAGAAAATATTCGTTTTATGGCTGTGCGAGTATAAAAAGTAAATAATAATTCTTCTTAAAATCCAATTGAAAATTAAAATTACTGTGGCAAATGAGTATTTTGTAGAAACTTACTTACATCTTAGCATAAATTTCTTTATTAATTAAAAATAAATAAGAATTCGTTGTTTTTAAAAGTTTTCATTTTGGACCAAGTAATATAACTAGCAATGAAAATTGTTTGTTATTATTTTTCTTTTTTTAATATTTTTCTTTTTCTTTGTAATTATTTCGCAAAATGTTCTGTAAACTTTCCATTAGTTATTATTATTATTATTATTATTTTTTTTTTTTTTTTTTTTTTTTTTTGAAATTTCTTTATTTATGAAAAAAATGTAAAAAATGTGTAATTTTTTTTTTTTTTTTTATCGGATTCATTCATTTAACGTCCTTCTCACGTCTCTTACGAAATTTTGTTTTCTTATTGATGCATTATGCAATCATTGTTATTGTGTTAAGTTCAAATCTTTTCGTGAGTGCTGTTTTTTTTCTTTATTTAATAACAATAGCATTTCCGCCTTGCATCAACAGCCTTTTATATGTTTAATTTTTTTTATGCTTCATTTATTGAACATCGTTAAAAAAAAATTTTCTTGAGATTTTGTAAATTCTTATATTGTTTAGGACAAAATTTTTGGGTTTATTTACAAAATTTTGGATTGATTATTTATTCTTTCAATAGTTATTTTATAATCAATATTATTTCTTTGATGAATCAAGTATAAAATTACTGTATTACAAGATTGAACAAATTAATAGAAAGTGCTTCTAATAAACTTTGATGTCATTGTACCTTTACAAAACATGGAAATTACAAAAATTATGAATGTAATAAATTCTGAACGGCATTAAATGCAATGAAATTGCATTTTTGTGATATAAATTTTTCAGATGCTTGTCACAGAATAAACTAAATGTATGTCTTTATGTATGCCATTAAGAATATGTATGCAAGATTCTAAATCATTCGACTGCAATTACTTTTAAGAATAAATTAGTAATGTGACTTGAAATATAATATGTCTGGTAAAACATTTTTATAGAGACTTTTTTTATTGCTATTGTTGTTGGAAAGGTTTTATAAACTTGCTTGGATTTTACCATTAATGCCCAGAGCATTATTTATTGAATATAAGTAACTTTAATAAGTAACTTCAAAGCTTTAACTCTTGAACATTTTTATAGTAAATGCTTTCTTACGTGTTTTTCCCCTTCAATGATCCGTTTTGTCGGTTAAGAAAGTATTAATGTGTTGTATATAATTCAATCATTTTTTTTCCCCCAATATGTGATATGTTTATCAATTTATTATTTATTATTACTTTTTTGCTTTTATTTTTATTACAAAATATAATAATATAAATTTTTTTTTTTTAATTATCAATCCAACCTTTGCTTTGAAAGCTAAATTTCTAATAGTAAACGATTTTTTTTTCTTAAGTACGCTTTAATTTTTAAAGCTTTGTTTTATTAAATGACTTTGGCAATTTTTAATGGCTATGGCTTTTTTTTTAATCGACTTCGAGTCTAATACTAAGACATTATTCTATTTTTCTGTTAATTTCATTATTGTTCGGGGCTTCTGCATGAAATTGTCAAATTAATTTTCTTTTGTCTCTCAAAAATGAGCTATGGAGATAGCTAACATTTTACATGGATAAGAATAAAATCTCCCAAATTTTTGATAGTTTTTTTTTTTTTTAACTAAAGAAAAGAAGAAATTTATAAGCAGTCAAATTCTAAGCCACTCTCCATATGAAACCTGTTTATGCAAAACCTAATACGTATTGAATAATATGTACACTCTAATGAATACTATACGTTGCATCACTTAAAATATCTCATCACGTCTAAATAGCTCTCGTCAACCTTTCTGGGTTGGAAATACTTTTATGGAATAATTTTCCTGTGAAAATGATCCTGCAGTTATTATTACGATTCATCATTTCGTCACGCTGACAAATGCCAAGTGTGGCAATTAAACTGAGTGAGTGGCAGGAAAATATTCAAATAGAGTGTTAATACTGAAGCTTGAGGAAGTCATAAACGTGAAAGGGTTTCTATCGTTCATCGCCATTAGATTTACAATTCAGATTTTTAAAAGTATATAGATTCGTATTTTGATTCGTAAGTTGTAGCATTCAGATTTGTTGAATTGCCATCTTTTGTATATAATTTACCTTGATAAAACATGGTAATTCGGTACCTTTTATATGCAATTCGCTTTAAATGATTAGAATAATAATTGCCTTTTAAATGAAAGGATGAATTCCTCAACAAAACAAAATACGAAAAGATGAATAAAGTAGAAGATAAATCTGTTTAAAATAGTAGAAGTGAAATTTTCACGATATTAGTTCTGATGGGGGCCTGAATGGCCGAGTGGCTAGTGCTCTGACGCTCAGTACCACAGGTTTCGGGTTCGAGTCCCGGCGGTGGCATGGATGTTTGTAGTGGTTCGCAATCCACTTTAAACCGTAGGTCACGGTCTGTTATGATCGAGGGGCGTTGCGAGGGCATTGTTACTCCGCGTCCGCTGTGTAATGCAAAGTGAGTAACGCTGTGCAGCGCATGCCTTAAGGCACCCAATACCAAGCTGTCTAAGTGTTTGCCAGCTGCATTAGAAAAAAAAAAAAAAAAAGTTTTGATGGAATTTATTTTTTTTCACAACATTCTATTTAAGGATGGGAAAAAAATCCTGTTATCCAATACCACTAGTTTTGGTGAGGAATGATTTTCATTCCCGTTACTTTATATATAACATGTAAACTCCAATGGCATTACCTGAATGCAGGAGCAATATATTCAGCATAAAAGTGCGCTTAGGGCCGTCATTTTTCACGTATCGAAGGTCTCTCAAAATTCATTTATACCAGCGGGGACATTAAAATGTATGGGCGCTCTGCTTAATGTGGCCATCAGAGCAGCGAGTGTCCATTAGCGAGAGAGCATTGGTAACTGTCTTGGCCGCTGAATCTGGGAAACGAGCTCGAAGGTGAAGGAGGCGCTTCATACGCGCCCTTATAAATTAAGGGAGTTTGGGCCAGATGAGCTAATAGTATTAAGTATCTATGCCCGGGAGCACGTGAGGCCCATTTGCTGCGCTCGGGAGTCAGTCACAGGCCTCATTAAGCAAGATTGAGTCGTTAACTATTCATCGGAATCTCCTCCTTGCAAAAGCAAGGCCTTCCTTCCTCCTTGGAAGGAAGGGAAATAACCCCTTGCAGGGAGAGGGCCCATTCCATGCATCAAAACTTAACGGCGGGCGCAACAGTTCTTGTCTCCGACCGATGCCCGGCCACTTCTCATTTTAGTGGGAGGACTAATAACCTTCATTGCGTGTAATGGCCTCCTGGCAGAAATGGGTGGCCGCTTGTTTTTCCCTGAGATCTGATTATAAAAGTTTTATGGAATTATGATGATTTAGGTAGCAAATGGCGGCTTGTTTTTCTCTCTCTCCTTACGCCTCTGAGCTTGTTGTTTTTTTTTTTTTAGGTTTATATTATAGCCTTACTATACGAGATTGTTTTTTTTTGTTTTTGTTTTTTTTGTGGGTGCTTCTTCTTTTAATTGGTTCTGCGTGAATATTTTTTTTTTTGTACACTTGATGGAATAAGAATGCATGATGCATTTGTTAAATTAATAAAATCATGAAATATGCTCCTGAAGAAAGTGAAATGTTCATCTAGGATTATCAAATAATGTCATTATTAAACAAGGTGATTAGAGTTATTTTTATATCATTCTTTATTGGTATTTTATTTTCGTTTATTAATGACAATAATAATGTAATTCACATACATCTTCTTTTTTTTTTTTTCGCTGATCCAAAATTTAAAAATTAATTTCCTTTATGCCTTGAATATTCTGATGGCATTCCTAAATAATTTATTTTCGCTATTGCTTACTTTCCACTAATCAATTTCAGCTATTGCTGGACGTGTGTAAAAGTTTCTTATTCAAACCTGAATGATTAGTTTGCAGGATCTTCTAAAATGGTAAATGAATATATGTTTTGATAGAAAGTAGATCGTCATAGTAAAGCATATTGCAAAAGATATCGGCAGAAAGACAATAATATATATTTTCTGAAAAAAAAAATAGGCCAGATGTCTTATTAAGTAAAATTCTTCTAAATAAGTCATTCAAAATGAAACATTTATAGCAATAATTCTTTACATAACTTTTTTTTAAAAAATGACATCTTTTTTTTTTTTCGCATCCCGATGGTTCGATAAGGCATTTTGGCAGCCCTCTCAGGAAGTTAACCTGGCCGGGGAAACTTTGGCCAGCCGTCGCTCATGAATGCGATTTTTATTGGGTCCTTTCTTTCTCGGTCACTGGTTTAAAAGAGGGTGCCGGGCAAAAATCCTTGTATAAAATGTTATGGGTCGTAAAAAACCTCCATCGGGCCCGCCTGGGAAACCGTGACAAAAAATCCAAAGACATCTCTGCCGCCCGGCCCGAGTAATGGTGTTTGGGCGCGCGGCTGTCGGTAATTGCCCCCTTCCACCCTCCCGAGCAAAATGATTGTTCTGACGGATCGCACTTTGGGGATGGACTGCAATGAAAACCCCTCACGAGTACTGTGAACGATGGAGCTCCGGGTCATCGCAGAGACGGTCACTTTTTGTGTCATCATACACCGTTTGTATCTCTCTCCCTCTGACAGGAGGATACTTTCGATGGACGTGATGAATCGAGGTCCCGCTTCCGTGGCTGCGAGCAGTACTTTTGTACTGTACGACTCCGGAGCAGTTCCTTTAAGAACATATAGACCCATAATTAGGAATCATCTTCCTCTGAAGGAAGATGTTGGGAATTTGCTTATCTGACTATGTTAAATTTTTTTATAATGAGGTTTAAGTTAAAAAATTATTATTATTTTAGTGTAATGACAATTATATAGGTATTGCTATTTTTACTTTCTACGCAACACATGATAATTGAGTGTTCATAAGTGAGTGCAATACTTTTGTACTACTCCGGAACAGTTCCTTCAAGAACTCATCGACCCATAATTAGGAAATCATCTTCCTCTGAAGGAGAAGATGTTGTGAATTTGCTTATCTGACTATACTAAATTCTTTTATAATGAGGTTGAGGTTTAAAATTATTATTTTTATTTTTTTTTAGTGTAAAGACAATTATATAGGTATTGTTATTTTTACTTTCGTGATAATTCATGTGTTGATATTTCGTGTTAAATCAGTGTCATGTATGATAATTGAAAAAATATAACGAGAAATGCAAACTCGAGTGAGTTTACCTGAGCTTTTTAAAATTAATTATCTAAGATTGGTTGGTTTGTCGCTCTATGGTCCTCACGAGGACTTAAACACGTGTACACGAGTACACGAGGACTAAACTAACAGGACCTACAGTTTAAAGTGGATTCCGAATCACTCACAAACATTCATGCCACCGCCAGAATTTGAATCTGAAGCCTGGGATATCAAAGGTCTGAGCACCAGCTACTTGGTCACCTGCCGCTAATGATTTGAGAACGAAAGTTACTTGAAAATGACTTTTATTTCTTATAAATGAAATGGCTTTATAGTCCGATATAAACTTTGGCTTTCTCATAATATTCGTTTATAATTATTGGTTTTGTATCTTTCAGTTATTCTACTTAAAGAATAACGAAGTTGAAAATGCATTTATATATTTAAAAATGATTTTTTTTCCTTACAATATATATATATATATATATATATATATACATACATGTCAGTAACTGTGTGTTTCATAGCTCACAGGATATAGTCACGAGAGCATCTTCTGACAGTTAGGTGGTTATAAGGAAATTCAAGATTAATTACCATCATTTCCGCGTCAAATAATATAATTATCTCGTGATAAACTGATAAACTCACACTAGGTAGCTTACCAAATCCAGTGATAATAACTAACGCTTCTTCTACAGGAAATCGAACCCGCATCCACTTGCACACACGCAAGCACAAATATTGATAAATTTTTTCCTTATTCTTGTCTTACCCTATCTGACATCAATTTCATGTGTATCATAAATAAAAAAAAAATTTTTATAAAAGAAAATACATTACTTCTATATAAATATATAGTTTATTTTCAACATTTAAATTTAATTGATAGTTTCTAATTAGCATATGAGCCATGAAAAAAGTTTCTACGCTCGCTTAACCATGACCATTAGCTTGGCGATTAGCATTTCTTTTCATCTATCATTTTCTAAGGGATATACACATTTAGAAACAGTTTGGAAAAACCCATACCACTTGCACTGTTTTGACGCAAATTTCATCAATATGGATATTGTTTCCGTACCATCATAAAATCGGATCATTTACATATCAGCCTCAGACATCTAAATTTATATTTAATTTTTTTTTTTATATATATTTCAAATATAGAATGAGGAAATTACTTTCAAGGCAATTCTGGTGTACTACATTTTAGCTACATCCGTTCATAAAATATTCCTTTCTAAAAGAGAATTCTCTGTGGTGTTTTTCTTAGTTTCAACATATAGTTCACTTTTAAAAAGTAATTATTTATTGTGCTTAAATAATAATTATATTAATCATTATTAGTATTATTATTCAATAAAAATATTTTTATTTCCTTATCGTAAAAAAATCTATTCGAACTTCTCGAAACGATGATAGTTTTTGTTTGCTTAATACTCTGCCCGCCCCTTTCCTTTTCTCTTCTTTCTCTTCAGCCAGCCAGAAGTTTTCATTGGTTTTCATGTAACGGTTATTTTTTAACTCTTTTTACCTACTTTTGCAGTTTTTATTTTTAAATACCTTTGTGAACTATTATTTTAAATTTTGTATTCTCCCGAGCATGGGCTCGTTTAATATTCTTTCCTTAGCTCATCTTTTGGATTTAAAAATTATGTTTTTGAATGTAATTATTGATATGGAGGTACGGAAATTCCCTGGTACTCCAACTAAACACCTACCGTTACGTTACGTCGTAAAATTTTTTTTTATCAAAAATTGAGATCATAGCTGATCATTTATCAATTTTAATTTAAAGTGTAAATACATAAAAAAAGAAATTTTTAAATTTGCACTAAATGTTAAAATTAAATTAATTTACTCATTGGCATATTTGTTTTTAATTGTGCATGCATACACGTTATTCCTAAAAATAAAATTTTAATTTGACTTTTTTACGTCAAAAATTTTTTATTATGTTTTTTGCCATTTAATTTCTGCGTTTGTCCACACATTCTCTTTTATTGACATATAAAATTTTGTCAATCTTTAATATACAAATTAAATTTTGAAATATTTTTCTTTGGCAATCAATGTTTTAATTATCAAAGAAAATATTTTAAAATTTCATGTATTATTTTCTAACTTCAATGAACAGCGACGAATAATAATAATAATTTATTGTAAAAAATATCTTTTGTGAGTCAGTATTTCAATAATTATACCTTACTAATGGTCTACATTTTCTCATTTAACGCTGCGGATGCTTAAAACGTGTCATGAAAAGCAGCTTGAGTCCGAAACATCCAGCCAATCTTTCATTTTTTTTTTTATCATCATTATTATTATTAATATGCACTCGACTTATTTTGTTGCGTGTCGCGCAATTTGTTATTCACTTAATGTGCACGAGAAACTTAATACCCGGTCCGGCTTAAGTACCCGAATCAAGTCCCCATTCTGCCGCTTCCATCCATCATTACAATTTGCTTTTCCCTGTCGTCATACTGTCATTCATTTGTTACTTCTCTCTCGTCGCAGCGATCGTCCTTTGTGAACGCCCACAAAGAAAACACAATGAAAGTCTTGTCCAGTCCGTATGGACTCGATCACGAATATGAAAAAAGGAGAAAAAGAGGAAATAAGTCTTTCATTTCCTCGTTTTCTCTCCGGCTTTCGACGACGACCCCCTTGTAAAAAAAAAGAGCAAAGAAGGAAAAAGTGAATGATTTACTGGAAATGTGATCGTAAATACAAATCGCGTGCATCTTCCATCTTGTATTAACTTCGCTGAACAAATGATACGCCCGATCATCACTGGTCATAAGGTTGTCTGTCGTCCGTGTCCGATTGCGATAGAAATCCGCTTAAGAACTTATTTGTCCGCCTAGCTTTGTCGTTATCGGGAAGAAAAGAAAAAAAGAGAGACTATTTAGATAGGAACATGTAATAATATAGAAATGATCGGCCACTTGAAGGCAAATATTTGACTGCCGAAGGTCTTCTCTTCAGGACGGACTTGTGCCGTGATATCGTGCTTGTCTGACGAGGACCTGTAAAGCAAATAAGGATTTGGGTCTTATTGTTTTACCATCGCGTCTCGGCACGACTATGGGTCCACCTCTTGTTGCCATGAATAAGGAGATATTGGGTTTTTACAATGATCTGTTTAAAGACATTTATAACCATATTATTTCTTTTTTCTATTATTTTATATCTGAAGTTGATATAGTTAATTTATTTATTACCACTTTTGTGTGTCACGTTTCTAGTTAAATTTTTTTTTTTTTAAATTGATGCTTCTTTTTTATCTTAGATGCTGATGTTTTAAATAAAACTTTCATTGAAAACAATTTTTGTACCATTCTAACACTTGTTTCTTTTCATTTTTTTTGTAGGTAGCAGGGAAAACGGGTTCGTAGAGAAAGTAGTACAGACGGGGATTTTGATGACGAGGTTCGGCTCTGTATCGTGGGTAAAGTGTCCTCGATTCGTTTTTTGTCGATTTCATTTTTCAGCTTGGTTACTTGCTGCATATTTGTATTCAGAAAAGAAGAAAAAAATCAAAATTGTACGGGAGGATCAATAAAGTGCGCCATTATAATTATATTTTCATTTAAAACAGAATAAGACAAAAAAAAATTTCCTATACTTGGCAATTGTATCATTGGTACAGAATGTGGATTCTGGGGCTTCAAATTACGAACATGGTTGAAAACTGTTTTCTTTCACGAAACTCAACTTGTTTTGGGATTTATTTCGAATCCTTTTAGTTAATAACTCCTGTTTTTTTTTTTTCTTTTTATCGCCTGACTAGTTCTGCACATGGCCTTAACACATCAAGTATGCGCCTGGTAGCCAATGAATAGTGCATTGGTAATTTACGAGGGCGGCGGACGGGGACCGGCTCTTAAAGCCGCTCTCCAAGAAGACACGAAGCTGCGAACAGGCCGATAAATATTCCTGGGCAAAGCCCATCCGTTTGCTGTCAGGGAGCGTTAATTTACAACGTCCAGTTGGCGAGTCCCAGGCAATATCGGGCCGGTCCCCGATGTCCATTCCCGAAAAATCCCCGCGAGATTTATGGCCCTTATGTCGGCGGATATGAAAGCCATATTTTTCACGTGTCTCCTCGCGCCCGTAGACGTGATTGTCCGCGCGACTCACTCACTGGAAAAAGCCATTGTTGCCTCTTTCGGTGCATTTGGGCACCCTATAACTACTGCTCGCCACTCCGTTCCCTTTTATTTTTATATTTCGGCATTATGATCCCGCGTATGGACTTCCCTCGAGCTGCTGGTCCATCCAGAAATTTCATTTCGGCAGTCGCACCAGCTGGACTCCAGGGCCGACCCGCCATCCGCCGTCCTCAGATAATGGGATTGGAGTCGGCCGGTCAGTCTTTAAAGGTTTACTGCTTTTTCGCCCCCTTTTTTTTCTTTTTATTTCTTTTCTCTCTCTCTCTCCTTCTCCCCTTTCGGTTCCTCTATTTTTACTCCGGGAGTTCCGTTACACCTTTTCTCTACGGTGCTCCGGCACTTGGCAGACCGTTATTGGCTACTCGATAAGTATACGCTTTGCGAAAGAGCCCCATATAATGAAGACCAAAGGATAAAACTGTTTCTTTATTATAGAAATCTAGTGGACAAGTCACCCAATTGTTTGGGTCTTCTGGAGGATGTCTCTTGCTCGCCCGATTCCGAATGCGAGCAACTGATTCATATATATATATTTCATCAGATATTTTTACTTGCTTTTTGAAGTGAATGCGTCCAAGGAATTTTTTTCCTTTGGGTGTTTAATTTAGTAAAACATTTTTTCTTTGTGATATAAGTGAAATCAAATGTTCTATACATTTTTGCAGAAAGTGTATTCATTTTAATTTCATTATGACTATCTCTGAGAATGCATTGAAACGTATTATAGATTCCGTATAAAATGATAGTTTCTTCTTTTGTTAAATAAAAATTGTAATTGACTTTTGTTAAGTTAGGGACTGTTTCTTCTTTCTTTTCCAAAAAGATGCATTACATATATTTATTACAGATAACTACTTTATTATCCTTTACAAGATTTAAAATTTTATTTCTAGAAAGTGATAGTTAAAAAATTATTTTTAAAAAGTGATTGGAAGTTTTTTTATATTTCAGAGTCAAATTATTGCATTCAAATATTTCTGAATTAAATAAATCTATCACGCTGCCACCCAGTTAAATTATTTAACTGTAAACTATTTGGAGATTTTACAGTTTATGTTTTTTTTTAAAGATTTTAAAAATATATAAATTAGTATCAGTAGGTTTCTGGATATAATAAAACGAACTTTTTTGTCATGAATGCAGGGACATTTGTACGTTATATACATCCATACTTTTTATGTTGATTTAGATTTTTTAGTGAATATTAAAAGAAATAGCATTAGAACATTTTTTCGAGTACATTTTAATTTTAGTCGTGAGCTTAAAAGGGAAATTTCTATTCATAATAAAATCAAAGTTAGCAATTTTGCTGAATAAGTATGCACCTATGTATATTCATGGCTTTAAAGCGTAAAAGAATAGCATTACTTAAAAAAATTTACTAATACTAGTTAACATCTGATAAAAGAATTTTTTTAAACTATGAACTAAGATGGAGAATGCTTCGATTATCTATGTGGAAAATTTCAGCTCTTTCAAATGAAAAATTGAAGGGGGAAAAAAAATGTGAAAAGAAAAGAAATTTTTATTGTACCCTAGAATCATTAAACTAAAGAAAAGTTTTCAATCAATAAAGAATTATTTAAGGAAGTATGGGCAAATTAAAAAAAAAAAAAAAAGATTTTATTAAGGGTTATAAAGATTCAAAATTACATTGGTTTCCAAAAATTAAATAAATTTACACAGCCATTTCATAAAAACTACAAAGTGTATTAAAAAATTAAGCTGTATCAGATCATGATATGGATGTCTTTAACGTCCATAACGTCTTCTGTCCTTTAACGTCATTGAAAACTTGGCCGAAAGCAAGCTTTACAGGCATTTGTAGTTACAGAAACTGCATAGTAAAATGTCGAAATAATCAACATCATTAATCTAAATAATTACAATAGCTATCCATCAGGCGAATATAAGTTATCCGGAATCAATCATGATTGAAGCAGCATGATTGAATCGGAGTTTTTCTTTCTAATTCTTGGACTGTGGAATGAAGTTCTTAGAACAGAATCATCTTTTAGAAGACACAGCCGAGAAAGAACTAGAGCTACAAGTACCACGTTGCTTTTTGCAACTAGCTGGAAGGATAATATGAAGACCAACTGTGCGCAGAAGGATGGTTGCATTCAAGATGTCCAGCATTACGTGTACGCCTCATACCACACCAAGAAAATGAGAGATTTACTTAGACATCCACATATGTCAGTTGTAAAGTTGATGGAAGTTTGTACGTTTTATTTATGAGTACAGATTTTGTTTGCAAAATTATTGAAGATGATTGTTACTCGGATTGTTAGTTGTATATTATTCCCATCACATTCATGAAAAAGACTGTTGTATGGGTCCAGTGTATATGTGTGAGCAGATATTTCTTTGGATACCTACACTGACTGTATATCGCTCTAAGAAACACCGTTAGTACTAAATTAAATATAGACGGCATTCTTGATTCAGATGAAGCTCGATTGATGAAAAATTGCCTTCATGAAGAAATTATTTTGACAATGGGTTGGACAGCATCATCTCTTAACTTGGACTCTATTGAGCATATTTAGCATGTTCTAGGAAGACAGTGTATTAAATTTACTATTATGTTGTTAAATAGTAAATTTTTAATTGTTTACTCTAAAAAATGTAAATATTGATACAATCAAGGTTTTATATATATAAATATCCTGTTGTGATATTGGAGATCTAAAAGATTTGAAATCAGAACTATTATTAGATATCAAACAAAGTAAAAATCTTAAAAACGCAAATAGATTATCTAAATAATTCTCATGATAATTCATCTCTCTTTTACGTTAACTACAGTTCCCATGTTTAATTTTTTTTATTCAATGTCTTTTTTTTTCTTTCAAGTTACTAAACTTAATTTTTCATTTTAATCGTTATTATTTTTTTTTTCCTCTTAACACATTTACTGCAAAAGAGCCAGAATCCATACTATAAAGCTAATCAGTTGAGATGAAACGCTTTATCATTGACTTACTCAACCAACTCTGAAATTAAATCTTTCATAATTGCTTCTTCTGTAATATTAACAAAATATGTTTAACTTCACCTTGCGTTTTTTAATAACCTGTCTATTATTATTTCCCTCTCGGCCTTTCTGCCAAAAAAAAAAAAAAAAACTGTTTTCAAATTTGAACTGTACCCATTCTGTAGTATTCAACATTCATCTTTTGATGTGCAGCTTAGCCTAGGGTGTAAGTTTTGCAATTTAACAGAATAAGTTTTAAAGTGAGAAGTATGTATTAAATCAAAAAGTTTTTTTTCCTACTTATTATTGTAATTCAAAAATATATGACATAATTTCCAACCATAATGTTTTTTTCCATAATGTTCCTTTTTGTTAAAATTTGAAATGAATCATTATCTCATGATTTTCTTCAGTAACCCCCAGGCAATTGTTTTCTGATTCTTCAGGATTCATCTGTAATACCGAATAAGTATCCTGAATCCTTTTTTTAAGTTTTTGGTTGTGATGTTTTACTTAGCAGAGAGAAAATGGCCAAATGCATCGGTATTACTGATTGTATAATAAATGCGTCGCCCCAGGTTGTAATACTTCTTATAGAGTACATCACAGTTGAACATCCATCCATAGAGGGAATTCGTTTAGATATGAATGAATTCCATTTTCACCTTTACCTACTGAGATATCTTTTTTATTATTTTTTTTCACACTTCTTTTTTGAGATTGGGGATTTTTAGTTAGTGCGAAGCGAAAAGGCGAAATAAAAATAATGTGCGGTGGAGAAGAAATGCAGTGCAGTAATAACAAAAAAGAAAGAAAAAAAAAAAAAAACTGTAGAGAGTAAAATAAATACAAAAAGAAAAAAAAAGAAAAGAAAAAGTTCTCTTAATGGCAGTAACCAGAGCAGCGCCCATTAAGTTCTTGGAGAAGGTAGGGAAAAGGAAAGAAGTCCGTATAAAAGCACAAAAATGTCAGAAAAGAAGGCGGTTGTAGAACACTGGAATCACTTCTTTACTTTCTTCTCTCCCCGTTTTTATTTATTTAATTTTTTTTCTGCTGTTTTTATTTATTTTTAGTCGTTTCCCTTGCAGCAATTTTGCAACTAAAGATGCCTTTGCAAAGTTTCTGGAACGATATGATTTTTCGCTGAATTGATTCCATACAGATCAATAACGTCCACTACCACGCTTTAAGACTTCATACAAACAATGTCGTAATGGTTTTCTTTTGTGGTTTGTTATTTTTTGTGCATGTTTTATAAGGAGATTTTCATATCTTTAATGTATGCATCAGTTTCCATATCAATCTTTTTTGTCACTTATTCAATTTTGCAAGCACATATTTTGTTAGCTTCTTTATGTGTATATATTTCTCCGTTTAGTATATTAAATATTGTTAGTTAACAATATTTATTGTTTATATTATATAACATATTTTTAAAAATTTTTACCTTGTTTATTTTAATCGGTCTTTAGAATGACCAATATTCAACCAATATATTATGCCAATTATCTGACTTAATGCTGAAAAACCAATAATTAAGTTCAATGTTAAATTTCATAAAGGCATTAATTTTTAAAATTATTTTTGTGGTTTTACATTCCATAAACATCCTATATAATTTTCTGTAACAAATTATTATTTCATGCAAGCTTCACTTAAGAAAATGGGTGTGAATCGAATCTTTTGTAACAGGAGTTATACAATATTATTTTGAATTTCGTGAAAATTCATTATTTTAACATTTACCTGAAAGTTTCTAGCTAAACAATTGTTTAATGAAAACATATAAGAATATAAAGTCAAGATAAGAAATTTGGAGAGTAATTCGTAAAATTTTAAAAATATTTAAATAAAAAAAAAAACCCCAAAAGTTAAAGAAAAAAAAAAATTTTACAAAATATTTTGAGTTAATAAATTTCGTAAAAACTCTATGTAGGTCATTTTTCCGTGTAGTTGCTAAGGTAAAAGATTGAAGTTTACTACTCAAGTTTAGAGGTTTTAGGGGTCAAGTTTTCAAGTTTGAGCTTTACTTACTGAGGTTTACTACTCAGCTTTTTACCTCAATCTTGCTAAGATTGAGGTAAAAGCTAAGCTATGTTTTAACAGTTTTCCTTCTAATTATTAAAAAAAATCCATGCAAAACTTGCATTTAATTTGAAAGTATAAATAATCGATATTTAATTTTAATTGTAATGTAAGCTAATTTATTTATTTTTTTGTTTCTAATTAATATCAGCAACAAAGAGAGACAGAGAGAGAGAGACATTTGGAAAAATTTGCAGAAATTAATTTTGTTTTAAATAACCAATTAAAAAGACACGTTAATGTAATACAAAATAGGACAATAGTGGATTTATTATATATAGACTTGAAATAGTAGAAAGGTATATACCGTAAAAGCTATTATTAAAAAATATTTTAAAATTAATTCTTCTGATAAGATTCTAAGAACATTAAAAAAGATTGTTCTGAAAGATAATCAAAATTTAACTCAAAACTGTAATTAAATTTGTTTGTTATTATATATCTAGTTCATATACTTCACTTGATAATACAGTAGTGCATTTGATAATTCAGTGAACTGCCCCATTATTATTTATTTAATATTCATTAAATAATTTAAATAATATATCTAAATTATCTGGTGCTATTTATTCTAATTTATTAAAAATGCTTTCAGTATCGGTAGAACCATTTATCAATAAGATGGACCATGAAATCTTTTAAAACTGAAGTATATCTGTATAATTATATTACAATTAGAAGTTACTTAATGGTACATCAAATTACGAACCTTGAAGAAAGACTAGTTGATCAAATAGAAGATACAATAAAATGAAAACTTTCAAACGTTATTTAATCAAATGTAATAAAATTTTGCTTCTTAAAAGGTGAAATATCCAAAAATATAATTTATATACAAGATTAACTGTCACTGTAATGCCAGCTGCATTAGAACAACAACAACATAATTTCTATACATGTTTCATTTGGTTGTCTGTAAGGAAAAGAAAAATTAAGTAAATAAAAATCGACACGTTTAAAATAAAAATTGAATATTTAAAAATTAGTTTTCAGACATTTTTATAAATACGTTATAATTCACAATTGATTAAAGTTATGAATCACGAAGATTCGAGATATCCGTAAGAAGAATATTAAAAATGTCGTATGAGAATGTTAAAATATTTTTACAGAAATATGATTCCATCAGCTACATTTCAATAATTAATAAAATTTGTATGACTTAAGAAAAACAGTTCTATTTATTAGCATTTAGAAATCACTCAAATGAAAATGGATGACAGATGTTTTTTCAGTCATTACAATGATTCCAGAAGAGTGACATTTGACCTTCAAATCGGAACCCATTCTATACTTTTCACAGAAGAAAAGGAAGGACAAGCAGCAAAATGAAAATGCAGAGACGTCCAATTTTTGACTGTGTCCCTCACCGTATCGCCTCTGCGTTATTTAATGCACCAAAGAAACTTGGGGGCAAAATAAAATAAATATCCATCAGCACGAGAGAAAGAGAATGGCAAGGAAGCGCATGCGTTGTGTTTGACTCTCTTTTCTCCAGTTTTCTTTTTCCTGAAGCCGGGAATTTGAGGACCTCTGGGAGCGGAAAAAGACGGAGCCGCGGCCTTTGGGGGCAGCTTAAAGAGAAAGCGAGAAACAGGAGCAGAGAAAAGAGCGAATGATAATAATAATGAAAAAAAAAAAAAGTTAAGGGGCACGCCCTCGTGGCCAATGAGAGGCCGTCGTCGGCCTGATTGATGGCATTGCTCCGACGATAACACCTTTTGCCTCTCGCCCAAGGAGTCGGGGCCAAAAGGTGAGGAGGCAGGAGCCTGTCAGGGTTAATAGGCGTAGATTGATGGCTAGGATTTCCAGCAGGGCCCACTGGGCCCCCTGCTCGATAGCCATCGTCGTCGATATGGGACACTAGTTCCTCTCTCTCTCTCTTTTCTCCCTTTTTGCGCTTTCTGGTAGCAATCGAACATTAAATCCATCAGAAAATCTGGACGCTGTTGACAAGGATGGTGACGGACGAGGCCAGTATTGTGGCATTACGTCGCGAAGAAATGACAGCGACACTCTTATCATATGTCACGGGACAAGTGCCCACTGCTTTGGTGGTTGAAGAAGCAAGAAAAAAGTTCTCTCTCTCTCTCTCTCTTCTCGCACCCTGTATCTTCTTTTGGACTTTATACCTGGTTGTTTAAAGTTCTTGTCGCGGTATTGTGGGAGGGTGGTGGGGAAGATGTGATAAACGAGAACGTATGGACATCATAGCAGCTGGACGCTTCTTGGCAGGATTGCTTTCCAATAATGACACTCCGTATGCAGTTTACGCTAGAACGCCGGTTAACTTCTGATTATACTACAAAACAAAAGTAAAAAGGTTGGAAATCGATGAATCGCATTTGTTTTCATTCCTTATGCTTAAGCAAACATGAAATCTGAGAAGTCGGTATAAAATTGAATTATAATTCAATTGTTATTGAACCTTTCCGATACCTTTCTCTTCTTTTTTTACCTCACTTTTTTTTTTTTTATCTTTCTCGTATTACATCTTTATTGTAATTAAAAAATAACTGAATATAAAAATTAAATTAAGCATTAACTATTATATATGAGAAGGGACTCAATATTTATAAAATAACTATGTTAAAGTTAAAAAAAACATGGAATAATAATTAACGAATATTTAAACTGCCACTTTGATTTTGTAATTAGTTATTCGACAAATTTTACTCTATTTTCTGAGTATGCTCATAAATTATATCTAATTGAATGACTAGAAATTAATAAATGAGCTCCAATATGATTTTTAAAATAAAACTGTAAATGTTTTACTAGATTATCGTTTGAATCATAAAATATAAATAAATTGAAAGGAATTATTTACTTTTTCAAAGTTTTATTGTAACATTTTTATAATTTAGATCCCAACACATCGCTTCTTCTTCTTCTTCTTTTTTAAAATAAATTAAAGATATTTATATTTGGAATATTAACTAAGAATTATTAAATAAATCTTTAGACAAGATACATATGAGTTTATTTGTGTCAAGCAAATTTTATGAAGCATACTATCAAAAACAAACGAGAATTATGTATTAAATACCATTTTAACTAAATTTTATCTTAGTTCATTCCTTTCAATGAATTTATCATAATAAAACGATTTTAATTATTTCTACAAATTCTGTGTACTCTTGGGAGAAAATTCAGGTTGTTTATTTTATTGAAGTCAAATTTATGTTGGCAGTTTATTTAAATCCTTTTAAAGCATCATCTCAATTCTTATGCTAAAGAAAACTTTTGATTTCTCAGTATAGAGAACTTCATTTAAAATGTCGCTGTTTAAGTTTGTAGTTTAGAATATCTCTGGGGAAATAATATTGTCAACTCATAATACATGTTCAAGATAGCTTAAATAATCTTCAGAAGTCGTTTTTGTCTTTTTCTCTCATATTGAAATTAACAATAGCCAGAAAAAGAAAAATCATCATATCTGTTTTCTATTTAAAAAAGAAAAAAGCTTTTTTTATCCTCTTCTAAATGCAATGTAAAATTCAACGAATGTATGTCTGCAAAAGATAACATAATTTAAAACAATGGGGGAAAAAAAAGAAGTTACCAGACAATCCCAAGTCCGTTTCGAGACACTAATTATGCACACTTCTTTCTTTTTCCATCTAATGGATTCATTTCCTTTTTGCGCTTTATCTTCCACCGCAGTCGTCCACGGTCTGGTACTGAGTCTTAATTTGAACATTTACAATTCCAAGACACGTCCGACGTATTCATAAGAAGACAAGACGAGCTGGAAGCGAGCATAATGAACGTCTGGTCTGCTGATTAGCATGGAGAGGAATGTCCTTGTCGTCTGGCCATTGCATGCAAATGAGTTTCCAACCACCACCGCTGAATTACATCATCGTCGTTCACAAATCCTTTCGATGACATCTCCTTTATTTCCCGGGGAGTGCTCCGTCTTTCTCGTCTGCGTGTTTCAATTCTTTTCCTCGACCCCCCCCCCTCTTTCGTCCACCCCCTGCCACGGCCACAATCGAACTTTAGGATTCGTTGGTTGTGGTCTTTTTAAAAGGCGATCAAAACCTTAGCCCGGAGGGTTTCTTTTGATCTGCAAGGGCTTAGTCATGGTGCGAAAGTTTCAGTTGTTTTAAAATGTAAGTTCTTGTTGCTCTAAACGATTTATTGGTCGGAAAGAGGGAGTGTGTGTATCGGGGGATGAACTCTTTTTATCGATCACTGAAACTCCATGAGAATTCCAACTTTCTCTCTCTCTCTCTCCGACGACGACACTTTCAAATTAAAGGCACGTCTGCTCGAAAATCTTGTTTCCGCGTGGAGTTTGTCCGTTTTAAAAACTTTACAGCGGGGGTTCTCGGCGGCAGCGGGAAGGAACATATTTGGGGCTATTTCTTCTTTTTATTGTAGAAAATTGCGCCCTTTGTAGGGTGTTTCTTTTTAATGGAAATGTTTTTATTACGTCATTGTAATAAATTCTTTGATAGTTATGTGTATTTATAGTAAGGGATGTATATAAATTTTCTTCAGTTGATAAATTGAATTAAATCGGTTTCTTCCGTGGTTGATACGTTGAAATAGTGTGGAAGCTATGTTTTCTCATATTTCTTCAACAATGAAATGTTTCAATTGTGCCTTTGTGTTATAACTACACTTAGCAAAACCTCTTCTTGACATAAAAATAACAGAATTATTAGAATAAGGATAGGTTTATAAGAAATTTATTCAAAATTATGTGCTGCTTAATTTACAAAAGCAGAACAAATAAACTTTTATTATATCTTCTATGAATTTAAATAAAAGTTTTAGAAAATAACAGATTATTTACTTTTTCTGATGTTTTTGATCAAACAAAAATGTCAAAGACATTTGTCTCTTTTTATTGTTTTTAAAGTTTAATAAATTTCTCAAAGTATTACATTTTACAATAAAAAAATCTTTTAATGTACACTAAATTTGAAAAAAAAATCTCAGTAAAGCGTCTATCCTTCATTAAATTCCTGCACATTTTATGACAATTGTACGCCATCAACATTCAGTATTATGCTTATAAAGAAACGTTGCAATGCATTACCGTTTTAATAAAAGTTTGAACTTTATCGTATATTGTAGACAACTCCCTCTTTGAAACCTTCTGAAAGATATGATGTTTTCCAAGTCAACTTCCTTAAGTAACAACCGTATGATAATACACGAAAAATTCAAACTAGGCATCACGAATGTGAATGAGAAACATAACATTCTATAACATAACATAATCCATATATCCATATACATAACATACTATAACATAACATAATCCATATATCCATATACATAACATACTATACTAAACATAGCTTAGCATACTTTCACAATCATCATCAAGTCATCAGAAGATACATTTATGAATGCAGTGATTACATTGGTGTCGGATTTTAATTTGGGTCTTCCTGCACATTAGATACTCCACACTATCACTGGAACACGAAATCGAAATGACTTTATCGTGGTGACAGAAAAAAAAATGACACTCCAAATTACTTTTAGAAAATTAATTAAAATTTTTACAGACAAACTTGCGCATTCAGTATCATTTTCCATACATAGAAACAAAATATCTGTCAAGGTTATCTGAAATAAATAATAATAATAATAATAAAAAGATAGGAAAACTGCCACGACATTCACACGTCGCTTTATTTACTTCCAACAGGTAGAATACCCGTGGATTCGATATATATATATATATGTATGGAGCAGAAATATTTCAGCCACTTCTTTTATAAATAAAATATTTCGGCTATTCCTCTCGCATTTTTTTCCTGTTTGTTTCATCCCATTTTCTAAACCTTGTCATTCTCCGCCACTATTAATTCTCCGGCGGAGAGAATTTGCAACGTCAGCGTGCCTTTCATTTCCATTGATTGAATGCATGCGCTGGAAGAGTGAGGGGGTGGTGCCCTGAAATATAAACTCGAGGTCTAAGTTCATAATTTATGGTGTTTACTATTCGAAACTTTGTATCACCCGAATTCACGTGGTAACAGGAGCTTCCATTTTTCAATCGGCCTCGCCGGTAGTTTTCCCGAAAATAGATTTTCGAACCGTTGGGTTATTTATTTGCCCGCATATATATGGATTGGAAAAGAAATGAGAGATTGACCTCTGCGTCTGTCGATAACATTTTTGCGTTTGACCAATGGGAGATTAGTCATGAGCAAAAAAATGAAAATTCTGCCTTCATTCTTTTGAGTTTGGGTTTGAAAGTTGGGATCTTTTAGGCTAAAATATTGACTGTGATGTTATCTTAATTCGGAGAAAATTCATTAAAATATTTTTTATGAATGAAATATAAATAACGCTTCAGCATAAATTGTATAATATATTCACAGAAAGGCTTAATAATTAAAATCATTATTTTCTTTTCTTTGAAAAACGAAAGAAAATCTATATCTTATTAAATTTTCTTGCAATCATTAATTTAAGTGGGGCCTGATGGACAAGTAACTAGCGCTCTGGCATTCGGTGTCACAGGTTTTGGATTCGAGTCTCTGCTGTACCGTTGTAGTGATTCGGTAGTTGTAGTGATTCGAATCCACTTCAGAATGAAGGTTCCTGTCTAATACGACTGTAAAGCATTGGGCGAAGGACTGGCAACCCTACCCCTGTAAAAAGAAAATTCTGAAGTAGGCAAACGGTCTTGGCCCATCATGAGGCTGTTGCGCCATTGAAGAAGAATTAATTTAAATGGTTGCAAAAAAAAAAAAAACAAAAAAGAGAAAATTTTAATTTTCATACAATTAACAATTACATAAATAATAATAATCAAATAATAATAATCTTTCATCTAAAATTCTCTATTTATGCGGATCCATCGCATTTCTGAAATGGGAATCTAAGTTAAGGGCATTATATTTTAAAAATGAATGTATTTTTAGGCTTTCTTAATATAATTTTTTTTTTTGATTTCGGTTTTGATGTTTTTAGGTTTTTTATTTTTAATATTTGATTTTTTTAAACTAAATCAGTGTTTTTTTCTTATCATTTTCAGCGAGCATACATGTATATTTTATATTAGTATGTTGAAATATTTTTGCTTAACTGTCCAACTGAATATTTTCCAGATTTATAAATATAAATATTATTTGCCTTCCAGTTTTTGAAGAAATGTTTGCTCTGGAACAAAAGTATATTAAATTAAAGTGGAAGTGAAATGTAAGAGTTATCTTTGGTTTCGTATCTTCAAATTTAAGCATCAAAAATAAAAGTAGATTTCTTATTGTAAATTTTATCTATTAATTGAGAATTTTTGTTATTTTGTTCTCATATATTAATATTCCTGTTATTAAAAATGAAAGCAATTATGAAAATGAACTCTCAGTTTTGGCCATAGATAAAAAATTTTCTTATTTTAAGAAAGGGTACACAATGTAACGGATAAGGCAATGCATAATATGGCTGATTTCCTTTATTTTTGTTCCATAATTGTTGCATCACTGTCATGTATTAGACTTATTTCCCAAATTATTTATCTATTTGCATTTTAAAATTGCCTGAACAATTTTAAATTGTTGTGTATTAAGTAAATCCCGTTCTTGAAACTCCGAATGCTTCTTAAGGTTATCTTGTTAATACCTTATTTTGCTTGAAAAACTTTCTTTTTAAATGTGCATCCGTGTAAAGTTAAATGTTTCAGCTTTCTTTATTAATTAAAATTTCAATTTTTAATCTCATCAAAATCCAAGTCAGTTACAACTAGCACCAAGTTCCTGCAGTGCCGCAGTCGAAGAGTTGGGAAGTGCCAAAGAGGGTGGCTTTGCTGAAGGGTAGGGAGGGAGTAGAAAGTTGAAAAACAAAAACGAGGAATGCGCGGAATATGGCACCTTGAAAGAGTCACGGAATAAAATTTCGCACCGTGCTCCGCTGAACCTGTCGGGCCCCGGAAAAAGTGATGGAATATGTGGAGTTTATAACGAACTCTGTTGAAAACGGGTTTACATCTGCGGTGAAATGGCGCTTAAGGCATCATGAGCTGTTACTGGTTGCGACCGCTCGAATTTTTGGCAGAGATGGATGGCCGCTCTCAAAAATGCCGGTTCGGGGATTGGGCCTGCTGCAAATAGAATATACATTTCTGCCTCATGCTTCTTAGAGTGTGAATGTTTAATGGCATCGCTGCTGACTGACCATTACCGAAACCTTACTGAAGAGCGACGTGCTTGGGGGAAAGATTATCCCACGTACATAAAAGGTTAGGGAAATCAAAAGTGAAATGCATATAATTAATTGTTGGAATTCGGCTTTTGAGATATAAAGCATAAAACCCTCTCATCTTCATCTTCAACATTATTATTTCAACTTGCTTTAATTTGGCCTTTTATGTAATTTTTTATTTAAAAAAAAAAACTTCCTGAAAGAAATGAAGAACGGAAAAATCTATTGTTGAATTAATTTTGGAAATAAGACTTCATGTCCCCATAAAATAATTTCCATTAACATTATTGAAAATATACGCCATATATTGAAATAATACTGGCTTTCTTAAAGGCTGTTATCTTTTAAAAAAATATTTTATATTATATATATATATATTGTCAAATAAAAATATTATTCACATATTATACATAATTTTTGTATCACATTTCATTCGACATAATTTTTGTTACAGTGATTAAAAAAAAAAAAATCTTAACTTATCTTAAATTTAATTTTAGAAGATGGATTACATAAAATGCATGCTTTTGGTACAAAAATATGAAGATTATTCTGTTTTATCATAAGTTTTCATTGTGTACCTTCTAAAACAATCACGTCCTTTGATTATAGTATTTCGCGGATTGTGCTTAGTCTTTTAAAAGAATCGAAACTTTCTTAGGATCTTTCTGGTAGCTAACGCTAATCTTTTTAAAAGGAAAGAAAAATTCGCTCTAGAATATTTAATGCACTTTGCAGCGTATGCCTTAGCTTTCTTTAAAGGCATTGAGCGATGTCTTTATGCGACTACCGTGGGTGTTCGAAAAAGAAGGAGAAAGGGTTATTTCTGTTTGAACAATGCCAGTTAATTAACAGATCATGTTTTGTGACAAGAGAGGGAGGATTGTAACTCAATCAAGTGCGGCGACGCTATCAGCGGGCGAGCTTCTTCTTCCTGGGCGACTCGCTGAAACAGTCGGGTCAGATCCAACTTAATGACATCGTCTCTTAATCTAGAAGACCTCATCAGCAATTCGCCCCCTGTGTTTGGCTTTCGCTCACTCCTCCTCTCCAAAATGTCGTGTTATCTGTTTTTATACTTTGAATTGCTTATTTAAGATGTGTCTTTCCATCCTAATTTGAAATGACATAGCGTGTCGTTTTCAGATACGGACCAGGTCGCTTATAAAACATGGAAAGGTGGAACAAAAAAAAAAAGATACTGTTTTCGCGATTGTGATATATTTCCCTGTCTACAATACTTTTTCATATTTGTTTAGAATATTTTTTTTTTAATTTTCAATTTTCAAGATTTTTAGGTGGTAAAGTTCTAAAATTAATAAATGTGCTTGATTGAATAGTATTAATAATAATAAGTTATTTATTTATTATAGCTTTTGGTTAATTTAAAAGGAGAGTTTTAAAGGGAATTCAATGAAAAATTGTCATTGTTTTTGTGATTTCATAACAACAATGTTTAACGACAATGACAACAATGATAACACTTTGACATCAATGACAACATTAATGACAATAATAGGACAATAATTTGAACTTATTTAAAATTGTTTCTTGCTACCTAGTTTCAATGAATCATAAATGACTTTGCTGTACTATCCAGGATAATTATTATCGAAAAATAAATTTAAAAAAAAAAACATCCACTATGTATGTAGTTTTAAAGAAAAATAGAAAAATAAACAGTATTGATTTTTACATAAATGAAATATTTATTTTGATGTTTCTTTTCACTACTAAATGATTCAAAAATTTTACATAAGTTAAACTACCATTAATCCCATGAGCCAAGTACGATTTAAAAATATATTGAGCTACCAAATATATTTATGTGTGTGTGCTTTACATGTGCTCTGAACTGTTATATAAAATTTATGTTGTCCCTGTTCTCGATCCCAGTGCATATGTACATGAAGCGCCTAAAGTAATATTAAAAGGACAACCCCTGTGCGATCACAAATCAGTTGAAATATCTCACCCCTGTCTGCTTGACCATCCGTTGCTCTGTATTTTTAA
This sequence comes from Caerostris extrusa, assembly GCA_021605095.1. Classification (NCBI taxonomy): domain Eukaryota; kingdom Metazoa; phylum Arthropoda; class Arachnida; order Araneae; family Araneidae; genus Caerostris; species Caerostris extrusa. The sequence goes on along the minus strand of BPLR01014733.1, from coordinate 21,499 downwards.
CCCTGCCGTCGACGGGTCGTCTCGCCGTGAATGACAAATATTTGACAGCGCAAATCGGTTTTCGAGTCCCGACATTTACTAATCGGAATCCGGGCGCAAATTACCGGTTTCGAGCATTTTGGCCTGGAACGAATGCGGCCCGGATTTTTGATATATGGTTCGAGTGGCCCACCCTTCAGCCGTGCGTTCCCCCTCTTCATGTCTCGAATGGCTTTTGTCTTTTGCGCCTTACCAGAGGATGTCACTGTTCTGCACTTCTTTTTCTTTATATATATATATTTTTTTTTCAGAATATGATCTCCCATTTTTTTTTTTTCCCTCCAGTTACGTGCTTGTCCTGTAATCAACCTCCCTGGAGTCATATGTCATATTTAAAAAAAAAAAAAAAATACATCGCACTGTGGTGAGGGTTTCTTATACACATATATGCAATGTATTCTATAAAAAAAAGTGGAATTCGTTTTTTTTTTTTTTTTTAATTGAAATGCAAAGAAAACTCACAACATATGCTGTATTTCTTACCTATAATGAAGTTGTGCTTATGGTGAGAATTCATTTGAGATTCAGTGTTCTTTTCTAAGGCTTATAACTTTTTTTGAATGGAATATTGGTTACATACATTATTAACATTATATTCAAACCATACATTATAAGTTTTATAATATTGTAATCGTTATAACTATATACATCTAACTATGGACATCTTATTCCATATTTCTTTCATGATCACTGATTCTCTCACCTCAAAATTCCTGATTTCAATAACCGTTCATCCATTCTTAAGGCCTTCTACCTACTAGAAAATTTCGAAGCATGAGAATTTTTTCTTTTTTGGTGGTAGATATGTTAGCCCTACTCCCAACCCCTGGTTTGTTGGTCTACGGTCATATTAGACAAGGACTTTTTTTTTTTTTCTTCTAATGCAGATGGCAAACACTGAGACACTTGGTCTTGGATCGTTACTCACTTTGCATTACCCAGGGGGCGCGTGTAACTTGAAGATAAGCCACGGACGCGGAGTAACAATGCCCCCGCAACACTCTACGATCCTATTAGTTTACCCATCCATGTACCGCCGGGACTCGAACAAACCTGTGTTTAGCGCCAGAGCGCTAGCCACTCGGCCATTCCGGCCCCTAAGACAAGGACCTACTGTTTAAATTAGATTTCGAACCACTACAAACATTCTTAGCATCTCCGGGACTCAAAGCCAAAACCTGTGGTACCGAGCTCCACAGCGCTAATATATCTATATATACCACCAAATTTTTAATATGATGTCCTTTACTATGCTGCAAGTTCACTTTTAAATAACCTAAGCCACTGAAGTATATTCTTCTTACATTGACATTAAAATGTAAATGATAAATTAATATTTAAATTCCAGTGTACATTATGAGACAGTGCAAAAATTAAAATTATATTCCTTTAATAAACATCTGATAGAGAAAAATAATTTTACTGCTGTAACTATCATGCATATATTTTCTTAGTTAAGTGAAATATCATTCAATGCGATCCACATCCCTATCGTAAACAAATTGAAATGAAACACTTTTTCTTATATTTCAGTTGAACAGCTATGTAAAAAAAATAATTCTCAATCCATTGAATTTGTATTTAAAAGATTTTAATGAATATCGTGGCAATGGATGATAAAAAAAAAAAAAAAAAAAAAAAAAAAAAAGAATACCTTACGTAATTTAATATGTGCAGAGATAAAAGGGATTTGAAATCTCAGCATACGTGTGCATGAGAAAAATAACACTTTCTCAAATCTCAGTGAACACTTGAGTGTGAAATTGTCATCTGGTTCCCTATCCTGCCCAACCATTTTTTTTTTTTTTTTTTTTTTTTACATCTCTTCTCATCTCCTTATCTGAGTGGCTGCGTTTTGCACGCGAACACACTCACAAGAAACGGAACGCTTCGCTTGGGCCGGGTTGCTGCAACACATTGGAACAAAAGAAAACAAACACTTGGAATTAACGAGACGTTGAGAAAATGTGTGTGTGTGTGCACAGGGGAACTGACCGGGGTTGATTCCAGCACCGTTTATGCTGTGAAGCTACCCGTGATGGCTGGTGTGGGCCCCTTTTTCGCTCTCATCACCACCACGATGGTCGCTGCTTCTGTTTGAGTCGTTGACCCTCTTTGTAACCTCAATCTAGGTCATTGCTACATCCGCTTCTCTCTCTCTCTCGCAATTCCACTGCCTCCCCCTAGCGGTATTCCTGTCCACCCCCACCCACACACAGTGGTCATTCGGAAGGGTGGCAAGACCATTGGTCATTAACTTCTCTTAAGGATCGACAGTGTTTAATAATCAGTTTGAAAATGCAGAGCTGAATGGAACTTTCAGGTGAAATAGTTGCAGTGCAATGCATAAAATACAAAGTATTTCATGCGTTACATTAACTAATTCTTATTGTTTTTCTTCTTAGAGAACAGGTAGCTCGTGACGAATAGAGGTCAGGTGAAATAACGAATGAATCTGTGATGGCGATAAACTAAATGTGATAATAACCTGTGTTAGTAACCTACATATTTAGTGTTTGGAATTTTTTTTTATCCGTAATTATGGTATTTTTTTTTTTTTTTTTTTTTATTTAATGAAATAATATGTTCGCTGTTTTAACAGCTAATGCATACAGAACATTTTTGTGCAAGTGTAGTTCAGGTCACAATCATTGATAAGTAGGATTGAAATCCATGGATTATTAATTTAATTCAGTTATTTTAGGTTATCTGTACTTATAAATCTTGTACACTAATTGATAATGCCATTTAATGTACGTTTACTCAACTTAATATTTGGATGATTTAAAAACTTTGAATCTATAAAGTATATCACAACTTTTTAATTCTTATATTCGAAATAAACTACTTTGTTTAATATTATGAAAAGAGTAGAAATGAATTATTTATATTGTACTGCTAATGTTTATTTCAAAACAGGAGGAAAAAAAAACGCCTTTAAATAATTTCTTTAAGGATTAAACAATTTAATTTTAGATACAGCATATTTTAAAGTAGCAACTTTATTTTTTAATAGGCGGAAACAGATTGATAATTATTTTTTTTGTAATTAGTTTTCATTATTTCTATTGATTAATATGCCTGAATCTGTATTTATTATTATTTGAAAACAGATACACTAAATTTTTTTAAAAACAATTATGATATTTATTGAATAATTTTAAAAGCATAAATTAGTTGATGGATGGAAGCTTTTAAAAGTTAATTTAGCTCCTTCTTGGCCAACTTGAAATCCAAAAATCCAAAAGTCAAATCCAGATAAGGGGGAAGAAAAACAAGACAACAGATACAACACGCCATCCATCCGAAGCGTATTTGTATGCATGTATTTCTGTTTCGACGAAATCCTGAATGGATGTAAAAATACGTCTTGTGAAAATCTTTTATTCCGCTCTTTCCGATGTCATTTATTTATTTATTTTTTTCTGTCTTCTCTCGGCCACCCTTAAAAATTGTTTCTTTTTCTCTCTCTCTCTCTCACTTGTCGAAGGTCCCAGGGAGCCGGGATGGTGTGAAAGAGGAATATCTCTGGGAGGATGGAGAGAAGAGAGCAGTGGCTGTCATCCGTAACTGTAGTCACGGAACGGGCGAGCTTTAAATTTCACGAATATCGACAGGCCTTTTCCCGACCCTCCCTCTCGACTGACCAGATCGCCGATCGATTCTTTTAGCGATTTTTTTTTTTTTCTTTCTCACTTTTTTTTTTTTTTTTTTCCACTTCTTGAAGGTTTCATCCTTCTTGTCCTCGTCGCGAAATGAGCGTCCCCTGGTGATCGCAAAAGGCACCCTCATTTGTTTTTCGCACAGTGCCATCGCTCCTTCGAAACTAAGTAACGAGATATGCGAGTAGTTTTCGTTGTTGTTTGTTTATGCTTGAATTTTATATATATATATACAAAGAAAATAAATGGGAATGTAGAAAAATTAAATGCATTTTATAAGAATTATTATAAGTTTTTCACCCTTAGAAGAAGTTTTTTTTTTTTTAATAAGTAAATTACTGAATAAATAATTTACATCTTTAATATAACTATCTTATGTGGTTTTATATATTGACGTTTTATGTTAAATTATTTCATATTGATGGTTAATGAATTTAAAAATAGAAAACATTTTTTTTTTTTTGATGTAGTAGTTCTTATAAGTTTTTAGTTAATAAATTCTTTTTTTTTATTTCTATATGGATATATGTTTATTATTATTATTCTCATTGTAAAATCTTTTTACGTTTATTTATTTATTATTATTTTTTTAATTTTACCTCCCTTTGAAGATATAATAAAAAAATTTATGTCTACATTTTTTAACTGTTTCGGTTTTATCAATAGCTGGATATGTTAAAAATATAAAAATACAAACTCATATTTAGACCAAATGACGCTTTTCTCAATTTCAACAAAGATTTTTTTATTCATATATATTTTTTATGAGAAAATTGTTAAAAAAAATAAAATACGAAACCAATGAATCCTAAAAAAATTCAAAAAGATGATATTAAAATAATACATTTTATAATTTATGAAAGAATATATTAAAAAGCGAATTTAAATTGCTAAATAATGATTTATACGATAGATAAAAGTGTCATCGTAAAAATCGTTGTGATTTAAAATAACTAACTTCATACAATTTTTAAAAAATTATTTCAGTTTTTTTCTTCCTTAAAAAATTTTAATTTAAAAATAATTTTGCTAATTTAAACTTAATTTGCTTAATTAAAATTTGTTTTTAATATTTCACGATTCTCGAAACCGAGTCCCTCAAAACCGTCGAATCCGTGGCAGGTGCAAGCCACCACCCACGAGGTACCGAGTGGCAAGGAAATGAAGGCATCTTTCGCTTTTTGTGTCTGATTGATTGATTGAATGCGAGATGGAGAGAGAATCTATTTATGTATGGAGGAGGAAGAAAAGAGTGGGAAAAGGGATGTTTTTCTGGCCAAAGTGGTCGGAGGGCGCTGCAGTCGCCGCCACCGTCGGAGGAGGGTGGCGGCACGAGCCAGAAAGCCGTGTGGCGCTCGATCCGTTCGCACGCCGTCACCGCCGGCGCAACAACACTCGCTGTGGGACGCGGTGATCATGGAACACTGACGCGGACTTTATTTTTAAAACACCCTCTCTCCGAACCTACCTCAGTAACGGTTTGCCTTAAACATACGTCGCCAGAAATAATACGCCGCCTATTGTTTCTCTTTTCCTCTCGAGAGGAACTTCTTCTTCACTCGCTACTGCTGCTGCTCAGACGAACACTTACTGTTTCTCAACTTGGTTTTCTTCGGTGCGTTTCTCTCTCTCTCTCTCTGCCATGCCACTGGGCACTCGCTGGCCGGCCGCCGCAGTCGAAGTGCCGCACGGCTGATCCCAGGGAAGGACGGGGATGGATGCCGTCAATGTGCACCCCTTTTTCCCGCTCCTGTGGGCGAGCAAGTTCGGACCGCGCCTCCCGTGGCCCGTCGGCGGCAGGGGGGCCAACGGGACGGCCAGCGGCGATGAGAAGTCTCCGCACGACCACACAGGTGGTGACCACCCGCACCTTTTTTTTGTTTTTTCCCCCGTCTTTTGTTGACAAAGCGAGGACGCCTCGTGTGCTTGGGGGTGCACGCCGGCGAACAGGGTGCCAGACACCCTAGACCCCTCGCAACAACAAACAGGCACCTTAAAGCTGTTAGTCTCTGCTACCACTCGTTTCACAAGGGTCTGTTTTAAGAATATTCTGGATCCCTTTTTAGGACTTTTTACGTTAGCTCTAAATCTAATTTATGAAACGTTAACTCTAAATCTAATTTATAAAACGTTAGCTCTAAATCTAATTTATGAAACGTTAACTCTAAATCTAGTTTATAAAACGTTAGCTCTAAATCTAATTTATAAAACGTTAGCTCTAAATCTAATTTATAAAACGTTAGCTCTAAATCTAATATTAAAAAAAAAATGATCTTTGGCAATATATGTACTCTAAGTAACGGACTCTTCACAGATTTTCAATTTTTAAAAAGTGTTCGAAAAATATAATATGCCTGAATACTGATAAAAATGAACTTATGTCAAAAAGCATTCTAGCAACTCATCCCAAAACGGTAGTTGCCAATCTTGTTTAGTAACTATTTACTTCTAAAAGTTTGACATTGTAACTAAATACTTATTATCTTGAAAACTCTTTATATAAAACTGATTATTTATAAAATTGGCATTCTTTTAAAAGTAAGCTTTTTAAAATTCTAATTAAAAATTTAATATTTCTAGAAACTCTTTTTAATTCTTTTAAAGAAGCAATTTCCCCAAATTCTAGTGCTTAAAAGGGCACTTTCTAAAAGCTAAAAATTCAAATTCTAAAAAATGGACCCTTGATAAAGTTATAGATTTTAAAAACGAGCTTTTCATAAAATAGAAAGACCCCCTACTTTTTATTTCCTTACTCAATATTAATATATTTTTTTTTTTAATCCCTCACTTGAAGGCTTGTTCCTGTATTTCATAAAATATATTAACAAATAACGAAATTCATTGTAAAAAATCATAAAAATGGGAAGTCATTTGAATTTAGAGAAACTATGTCGTAAAAGAACGTTAAGTTGATCGTTTCTTTCAGTTTAAACCATGTATCCTTCAAAAGTTCACACACACTTTTTTTTCTCTCATGATGAAATCCTAAACTTTAAATTTCAACTCAGTCGATATGTTAAATTCTTATTCTTATGCTTTCATTTATTTCAAATCATTTAATTATATCTGAATACTAAAAATATGTAATACCTCTGAATAATGTAAACAAAATGTATCACGTTTTCCAATTTTACAGAAAATTTGAAGTATCATACTTTTATCTGTGTTATAATGTGCATCAAGGATTACTTGTATCTTTTTACTGAAATCGAGCTTAAATAATCAGAAAAATTTAAAAGTATTAAATATGGATGGAAAAAAAAAAAACTATATGATTTCAAAATTTTATACAACAAAAAATATTTCTAGAAAAATCAACTTGGAGCTCATGAATTTATTCCAAAAATTATGTATACGCAGAATAATGTTTGTTCGATAGAAATCTTACTCAATAAATATTCAAAATTGATAATATCACATGGAGCTTATTATTTTCCTATTGTACCTGAATTATGAAATAAAGTGACTAAGTTATTCCTTTTACATGTTTAAAAAATTATGACTGAAAGGCATTATAAATTAAATTTTTAGCCTAACATAATTGGGATACTGAAAAAGAATTTACTGTACGCCAATTTCTTTTTTTAAACTTGAATATTTTTGCTATAATTAATCAATTGACTTTAAAAAAAAATGAGAAGTTTTGAAATATATAACTGTTACTATAGATGTAATAAGATTCAATTGGTAATATTGTCTACTTAAATCAATTCCTTCTTTTTTTTTTTTTTTTTTTTTCTTTCTTCTTAAGTAAAGTAAATTTTTAAAGTACTAATTTTTGTAGAAGATTTTTATTCTATGTCTTGAATGTGGGAACAGTTGTTTAAGGATTGTACAATACTTTAGTACACTTCTATGATTGATTTTAATTCAAAACCTAGGTTGGATCAAATTTTGTACTGATTATTTTCAATAAATTTCTTTTTTGTTTAATTTTCTAATATTTTAGTAAAATTTTTTATGCTTTAATATTTTCTCAACGAATGTTTTTCCTTTTATAGAAAAGTATAATTTAAAATGCAAAAAATAAAAAAATTTTCTTCTATGAAATTTTCAAAAAAAATTAAAATCGTGAAAAGAATTTGAAGAATATTGAATTATGATAGAGTATCGAATGTTATTTCATTAAATTTTAAAATGAAAAAATGGTGCAGAGCTAATTTTTTTCACTTACTGTTGATTTATTTTTCGTGTTTTATTACAAGTTCTAAGATTTTTTTTTTTTTTTTTTTTTTTACTCCACTGAAATGTTTTCGAGAAAAATTTTAAATTAAGAATATTATTTAGAATGCTATTATTAAAAATATTAAAATTTTATAAGTATCCAACAACTAAATTTTCAACTGATTATAAACATAATTAATAGATTAAACATTATTTTTTTTTTAAATGTTTAATATTTAAAAATTTATGGGGCTCGTTCCAAATTGTTATTGTTAGAGATTTTGAGAGAAAAGGAAAAATGACGCTGAAAATCAAATTTTTCAATTGAAAAATATTATTCACAAATCAAATGGGGTTTAAATTGTATATCATAGTACTTTCTAAGTACTCTTTTAATTTTAATTTTTAATATGTACTGAAAAATACAAAATGTTTTTAAATAGCACGGTATTTTGTAAAAATGCTGAAATCTATCTCGAAATATGTAAGTTTTAAAAAAAATCATCAATATTGGCTGCAGAAATAAATTCCATTTGATTTTTGATGGCAAAATATTTATGCATTAAATATGGTCCATATTCTCCTATTTATCTGCTTAAATATATTTCCTACTCACGAACTAGGTAATTCACAACAAAAAAATTTTTCATCATAAGTAATTCATTTCAAAAAAAAAAAATATCAATGAAAAATCAAAAGGTTAAAAGTACAATTTATTATCTACTTCGTGTATTTTAAATTTAATTTAAATTTTAAGAATTTTTATTGGAAATAACAGCTAACTCAAAAATGTTAGAAGTAAGTTGATTTCATTTAGGATGAGAATTTTTATTATTGAGATTTTTTGAAAATTTATATGGCAGTCTGCTTTTCAATTTATTTTTTACCTATGTGTATATGAGTTTGTTTTTACTATTTATTTATTTTTTCAAGATCCTCATTACATTAGTTAACTTAAATGTGACAAAATGAAAAGTCAAGCTTATTAAATGTTTCTTTGCACATACGAAATATAGAAAAATTGTTCCGAAACCGAATATTACATATTTTCTCTAATTAATAGTTTACAAGAATCAAATTTGAAACGACATAATTAAATAATTAAAATGACTGTCGAATTAAAGAAATAATAACTTTTCCTAGAAATTATTATTATTTTGGCTAATTTCAGCTTAAATATGGGACATTCAGTATTTAAAAAGCAGTTCAATAAAGTTAAGAAAAAGAACCTTAGAAATCTTTTTCAAACAAATACTTTAACAAAAATATTTACAAAATTAAATCTTTCAAAAATAAAAACTAAAGCAGGAAAGCCAATGTATCTTTAATAAATCAATTTATTGCTATTTTTCACTCTAAAATCTATTATAATTACTATTACGCTTCAATATTTTATTCTGAAAGAAGAAGCATCTTTTTTAAATATTTCTGTTATTTTTGTTTCACTTACTCTAAAATCATGTTCCTATTTATCATAATGTGTCTACAATAGTTTAAATGTTTTATTTAAGCACCAAAGATGTAATGCTTAAAACAGACAAAATATTTTAAGTAGAAAAAGTGTGTGCTTTCTTGGTTGCCACTTTTGAGTTCTTAAATGAATTATTTCAAGGCTGTTTTTCTAATCTAAAAATATTTTCGTCACGAAGAACTTTTAAGTTAAGAAAATCAGTTGATTATTGTGTCAATCAAAGTAAATTTTTATTTGTTTCTGTTTTAATTTGTTTTGCTGTAAATTTTTCCATCTTATTAAAGTGAGATACACGTTAATCACAATAAACGTATAAAAAATAATTTTCATGTTCTAGTGTTATAACTTTAAATTTATCACATAATTTTTTGTTATTGATATTTGCAATATCTAATTTCAAGTAAATTTCCTTAGATAGTCATCATTTGTATTTTATTGCTTGAAAACAAAATGATAGGTTTATTTTTATTTGGATTCGACATTAGATATTGTTTGAAATACAAAGAACTTTCACACTTCTTAGAAACTTCTTTTGAAAAAGTATTTAAAATAAAACTAACAGCCATTAGCTTGTTTATTTCTTCATTTTCTTTCTCCCATAAAAATCTTTCCTATTAAAAAGGTAAGTAAACAAGCATCACTTTATAGCCTATGAGTAATAACTGCATTTTCATTTCTGTCCTTGTGATAGTTCTTAATTACGTTGTTTAAACAAAACAGGAGAAAAAATATGACTTGAATTTCGTATAATAAAATATAAACAAATATATACCGTTTACAAAAAGAGGAGCACTAATATTCTCAACCGTTAGGTCGTTAAATAGCAAATATCTTGTGACGTGAAGAAATAGCAAATATTATTTATGAATTTTGTGACAGAATTCTATTTCAAAATCAAACAAAAGTTTTTCTCTGAATATGTATTCAATTTGCAGAATGTTTATTTTTACTGCGTTGCTGTCTCATAATAAATTGAGAATTTTCTATAAAGTTGTAATTTCTCGCGATATATCGTCATTCGCGATACGCGATCGGTTCTGGCGTCACTCGGAGAAAATATTCTGTTGTAACAATTGAAGAGACGGAATATTTTTACTTCGAATGTGACGACAAAAAAAAAATCGAAAGTACTTGGTTTTAAAGAACGTTTTTTGTGTTATGTAACTAAATGAATTTAATATATTTTAATAAGAATCGTGTTTCGTTAAAGAAATGTGTAATGAATCCCCTGGATTTTTAAAAATACAGAAATGGAAGGTAAAATTCTTTAGTTAATTAAATAATTTATAATCACTCTTTACTTAGTACTTGAAACTTATTCTAGTTGTTAAACTAATTTTAATTAAATAATTTTTAATTCTTTCAGCTAATGTACATCTATGTAGCTTTCAGCTAATGTACATCTATGTAGCTTTCAGCTAATGTACATCTATGTAGCTTTCAGCTAATGTACATCTATGTAGCTTTCAGCTAATGTACATCTATGTAGCTTTCAGCTAATGTACATCTATGTAGCTTTTCAGCTAATGTACATCTATGTAGCTTTCAGCTAATGTACATCTATGTAGCTTTCAGCTAATGTATATCTATGTAGTTTTCAGCTAATGTACAATGTAGTTTTTCAGCTAATGTACATCTATGTAGCTTTCAGCTAATGTACATCTATGTAGCTTTCAGCTAATGTACATCTATGTAGCTTTCAGCTAATGTACATCTATGTAGCTTTCAGCTAATGTATATCTATGTAGTTTTCAGCTAATGTACATCTATATAGCTTTCAGCTAATGTACATCTATGTAGTTTTCAGCTAATGTACATCTATGTAGTTTTCAGCTAATGTACATCTATGTAGTTTTCAGCTAATGTACATCTATGTAGTTTTCAGCTAATGTACATCTATGTAGTTTTCAGCTAATGTACATCTATGTAGCTTCCAGCTAATGTACATCTATGTAGTTTTCAGCTAATGTACATCATTCAGCATAATGCTTAAACATCAATAGTAATTGAGTTAATTTTTTTTTTTTTTTTTTTTTTTTTTTTACTTTATGTAATTTTTAAAATTTGTTTTTAACAATCATTTTATGTTAGAAAATAGATTAAACAATTTCTTTCTTTTAAAACAGCAAAAAAACTGCTAATATAAATAGTAACCTATTTTCTGAAATCATTTTTAAAGAAATTGAAGGTAAACTAAATATTGTAAATGACTAAAATTTAAAAGCAAGCGAAATAAAACTTTTAATTAATTAATTTTTATAGAACTGAACTTATTTACGAAATTCGATAAGCGTTATGTAGAATTTATGTATATATTTAAATTTAATAATATAGTTATTTACAAGCTTTTACCTTAAAATTCAGTATTCTATCAAAACGTTTTGATGCTAATTATTAAGTTAATTAATAGAATTCGTTACATAAAAAGAGTGTTTCTCTAATATTCTCCTTTTCTTGATTTGTAGCATGTTTACTAATAAAAATAACAAGATACGAGAATGCATTCTTAATATTTTAACTTTTTGTTATACGCTTCCTTGTCTTTTTTGATTGAAATGTAAAATAAATAAAAAAAAAAGAGTCCGTTATTAATAAAAACGACTTTTAAATTTCTTATAATGCTTGTATGTAAAAATACTTTTGGGGTAACTAATGAAGTGAATTTTTTTTCTTTTTTTTTTTGCATAAAGTTTAAATATAACTGTACAATATAATGTCAGCTAAATTAAGTTAAATTTTTACTGTTAATGATATCTATGTGAAACTGGAAAAAAAAAAAAGATATATGTCTTTTTAATTAAGCAATTTTAATAACTAAAAATATATATCTTTAATTAAGCAATTTTATTAACTTATTATTTTAGATTTCATTCATAATTCTTAGTCTACCAAAAAAATATAAAAAATGATTTTCTTAGAACTAACCATTTTATGACAAATTTATAATGTCTTTACGATGTACTTTTTCTACTACAATAGCTTTAACAGTATTATTATGTATAACATGTACAAATTTATTTTATTTACTGTCATAATTCGAAGCAATGAAAGGCAAATTAACCTAATTTCTGTGTGTTCTAATTAATTAATATTTTATAAACCAGAACTCGACACCCTTCCGTTCACAATAATATTCACTCAATTCATCAAAGTCCAGCATTTGTGTCAGATGAATCGTATGAAACAGGCATCCATTAAAGTCTTGAAGCGAAGAGCTCCCCACCACAAAATTGCCCGCAAAATAAGACAATAATTATCATTACCCTTCTTCCATTGTCGTCAGGCATTCACTAAGGTAACAATTTGACCCATGAACCAGAACCGTGGAAGTGCAACAGCAACAACAATGCTTTCTCCCATTCAATGAAGAGTTCGAAGCCAGGCGGGCAGTTGGAAAAAAAAAAGAATGAGGTGTTTGCGAAGAAATTGTTCTCGAAACTTGTTGTGAAAGAAGCGTAAAAATACATAACATTTTGCTTTATTAGTTAATAAAATAAAACACATATATAGATAGAAGTAGGGATCTGAACAAACTTTACCCCTGCAGTATTTATTAACTACGACGATTCGGTATCAGTTCAACGACAGTCCAACCTGTGCGGTGTGGTAATATCTGGATCATCCTTCAAAAACATGAATCACGTAAATGTAAATATCTTTTTTTTTTTTTTTAGTTCAAACTTTATCATTTGTCAGGTTTTTATCAAATAGTCACTAGATTATTTGTTTGTTTGTTTGTTTGTTTTGCAATCGGCCATTTAGAGGAGAGGGAGGGGAACTGTTTAAATGAATTTTAGTTTTAAATCATTCGTCCAGAATATTTTAAGACAGAAATACATATTAACCTGTTTAATGGAAATTAAGTCTAGATTTTTTTTGTGAGAAATCGTGAAGATTCAGTCGAATGACTCCTAGTTATTTTTGAAAAGAAAGGTAAGATAAAAAGATTTCAAAAAATTCAACCACATATTTGTTAATAGTTCGCAAATTTAATATTTTCAACGTCAGATTGTTACAATAGATTATTTTTTAATGGTTTTTATTGTCAATTTCATTATCCTACTAAGTAATGTGTATAAAAGCCATAATATATCATGTGATTGTTTCCTGATAGATTAACATATTTAAATAAAAATATTTAAATTCTAGTATTTTTTCAGTAGATGGCATAGCGTTTAATATGCGTCAATCAATTTAAACTAAATGATATTCTCTTAATTTTTTATTTCATTACTGAATCGTACTTAAAAACAACACTGAAATGAACTAGCGTTATAATTGTTCGTGTTATACTTACCATTTATATTTTCATTTATACTTACCATATATATTTTTTATTTATACTTACCATTTATATATTCATTTATATTTACCATTTATATTTTCTAACTCTTACTACTATGTTTTCCTAATTACACAACTAAGTAAATTTTTGTTCTGCATACGCTTTGACATTTTTAAATTTTCTATGCGTGCTTTTAATTTACGTCATAACATTTCTTAAAATTACAATAGTGGTTTAAAAAATATTTCAGAAATTTTTTTAACATAATGTTTAAGTAACTCGGGTGATTTTGTTTTTTAGAATTTTTTTTATATATAAATTAAACGTTCGATTCGAAGTTAAATTAAACGTTCGATTGTCATTTTATTTCATTGATTGTTTTGATTAAGTAAAATAAAGATATAGTTTTAACATTTTATTTGAATTTCGCATACAAACAGGTATTCAAACAAAATGATTACTTTGATATCCATTTTATTTTTGTATCCTTTTATATTTTTATGTGCTACATTCAAATATTGATTGCATTGCCAATCATGTAACCGTAACTGGTGAAGTGCAATGCGACTATCAGTGGAATAAAATCATTTATTATTCACGCTTGATAACCTTTTCTTTTGTTCTAGGTATTTCTATGCAGAATAGATTTGTAAAATTATATATATTTTGCATCTTTTATAGATGTATCCATTACTTCATTCATATAGGATTTTATATATTCATTTATGTCACATCGTTTATTATTATTTTTTTAATTTTTAATTATCTGTTTAAATTTTAATTTTTAAAAAAATGTAGTACATGTAGTTAATGCTGATTATTATAATGACTTAATTAATAATGACTATTCACTTATTTTTTGATTCTGTTTCTTTACGGAAACGAACATTTACATCTTGAATATTTTTAAACTTCTTTCATTATAAATTTCTATAAAATATTAAATATAAATTTCTATATTATATTAAAGATATTCCATAAATACAGTAAAATTGTTACAGAGAATTAAAACCTTCTTAGTATCATTTATAGATTTAACTGTCACTTTAAAATTCTCCAGGGTTTTTTTAATTAATTCTATGACTTTAAAGTAAGAAATTTCAAACTTAAAATTCATTTCACATATTTCGTGCATTTCATTTCTAATTAAAGAAGAAAAATCATTAACATCATGATATTTTCGTACCATATTATTTAATAATAAATTGTTGTCTGAAATTAATAATGATGCATAATTTTTAAAAGGTTTGAAAAATAATGAAGATTTTATACCTAGTAAATATAGCATTCCAAAATATTCAGTAATTAATATTTGATTTTGTTATAACAGTATTCAGGTAATTATATCGTTACTTAAAAGTGTTTCTTGCGAGGATTTTAATTTATGTTTAGGACGATTTGAATTAGCATATAATTAAATCTTCAATTCCATTTTTTTAATTTAATCTCAATTATACTAAAATAAATATTATTAAAATTGTTCTTTTCGCTTTATGGATATCTTTCATCTATTTGTGTCGATATTGGCAATAAATTAAGTTAAATATAATTATTATTGTAAATATTTAATTCGTTTTTAATTATTAATTAATTGTTATGTCTCTTGAAGTAACAGAGGAGATTTTTTTTTTTTCATTATGTCAAACGAAAGATAATTTCCGCGGGCTCATTTTACATAAGTGCTTGCGTTAATTTTTCCTGCGACACTTTTACCACCAACACGAAAAAAAAAAAATTCGTTATTTATCTTGAAGGAGACTCAATAATGAGAATATTTACCACCACTGTCCGAATATTCCAGTTCCGTATATAAGCAACGGCGACATTTATTAGATCGGTCTTTTC
This sequence comes from Caerostris extrusa, assembly GCA_021605095.1. NCBI lineage: Eukaryota > Metazoa > Arthropoda > Arachnida > Araneae > Araneidae > Caerostris > Caerostris extrusa. The sequence continues at coordinate 6,033 of BPLR01014733.1, read as the reverse complement.
TCTGTGTATATATTCATCTGCAAGAGAGGGGGATAGACAGAGAATGAGAATGAATGTGGACGAAGGATTGGGGGTGGAGGGGGGGTGCGTCTTTTAGATGGATTTGTCGTGTGGTCCACCATCCGTCCAGAGGGTCCGAACTGGTTAGCAGCTGACCACTGTGGCCGGACCGGATCGATCGGCCATTTCCGACGTCACGGCCCGGGGACTTTGATGACGTGGGCCTGAGGAAACGCTCCCTCTTATCAATCACCGGCCCGAGTTCCATTAATTGGCCCGTTGTGACGTCACCGCGATGACCTCTTTCATTCGCGACTCTCTTTTGTGAATAATCGCTTTCTTCTTCTTCTTCTTCTACGACTTGCTATGTGTGTTATTTTTTTTTTTTTTTTTTTTTGCGGCCCTGATTGAGTTTGTCGCCTCGCATTTCGGCCACTGGTCCCTCGTCATTTGCTGGCTGTTTATCTCGGACCGTCCCTCCACCCCCGCCGACCACCCCCGCCGACCACCCCCGTTCCGGACTATCTGCCTGCCAGTTTATGGTTTTTATACGGTTATTGTTATTTGCCTATTGTTGGCCTAAATGGAACGGAGGTGATGGTTTGCGCTCTCTCGGATCTTCGGCTTTTAATGGGAGTTCAGTTCAGTTTCGTTTCTCTTTGATTATATAAGTCTCGAGGAGATTCTTTTTTTGGTATATGGGATATTAAATATTTGTATCTGAAAGATGTGTTTGTCTTTTGCGTTTTCTTAACCGCAGTTACACTTGCGGTTAAGATTGCGAGTTTGAATTTACATTGATCGTATCTTTCTTCTTCTTCTTCTTTTTTTTTTTTTTTTTTAAGCTATAAATCTCTTGCTTTATGTTTGCGCGTAGACTTTAAAGAACTCTCATAATTTAATTTTGGTTTTAAAATATTTTTTTCATGAAATTGCATTTATATATTGCATCACACATATGTTAATTTCGGTCTAAAAGAAATCAGATACCTTTTTCAAAATGATTAATTTTCTTTTTAAAATTTTGTGTTTAAGAATATTATCCTATTATATCTTCTTCTAAATTTTCTATTAACGAAATTTTACATGTTTGGGCACATACACATTCAATATGAGGATCTTGTTTTATTTTTTACTGTCCGATTATCTAACGTATAAAAATATCTTAAGTAACTTAAAAGAGATTGTTAAAAAAAGTGCTGTAAATATAAATTTGCAATTTTAAAATGACAATTTATTAAAATATGATTGTTATTTCCGTAAAATTCATTTTTGTTAGCTATATTCTTTTCAGTTTAATTTTTGAAATGAGTTCCATTAAACTTAACTATTAATTTAATTTATAAATGTTACTTTTTTATTTTCATTTAGTTTTTAAATGTATGTATGGTATTTTGTATTTTTATCGAAATGTTGTTAAAAATTCAAATTATTACGAAGTTACAGTTTTTACTTTGAGGATAAACTTTTTTTTTTTTTTTTTTTAATTTTGAAATTTTCATCGTTTATTTTTATTATTTAAGTTTTATTTTTGAATCTTTTTTTTTTTTTTTTTATCTATTTTTGAAAAACTAAATGAAATTATGGGACATGACGTGCACTATTTCTAAATGTTATTGGCTTATATGCATTATTAATTAATTAATTAATATTTATTAATTTAAAATCTATAATCAAGTTAATATCAATTCTGGAGTATAAAAAAATAGATTATCAATTAAAAAAAGCATAATTCAATGAAGAGTATTTCTATCAGGTAACTCAACTATTAGTTTGTAAATTTCTAATGAATTAATTAATATGTATTAATTTAAAATCTATAATCAAGTTGATATCAATTCTGGAGTATAAAAAAAAAAAATAGATTATCAATTAAAAAAAAAAAATCATAATTCATTGAAGAGTATTTCTATCAGGTAACTCAACTATTGGTTTTGTATGAATTTTTAATTAATTAATTAATATGTATTAATTTAAAATCTGTAAACAAGTTGATATCAATTCTGAATTATAAAAAAACAAAATAGATTATTCAATTAAAAAAAAAAAAATCATAATTCATTGAAGTATTTCTATCAGGTAACTCAACTATTGGTTTGTATGAATTTTTTTAATTAATTAATTAATATGTATTAATTTAAAATCTGTAAACAAGTTGTTATCAATTGTAGAGCACGAAAAACAAAATAGTTAAAAACAAATTTCAATTAAAATAAATCACAATTCATTGAAGAGTATTTCTATCAGGCAAACTGAATGCGGAATGTTTATTGTGTATTTTCTTGGCGGTTGGAATGCGACAGGTCTCCTTTTTTGAAAGGATCACTCCCGCCGAGTAACCTTTCGAAATTCCATTTCCCGAGCTATCTTCGGGAGCGCCCCTGCCTAGCGCGGGATTCCTTAAATAAGATATATGAAAGTAATAAGACCTTAACATTGCTCACCGTTTTCTCCTTCCGTTTTCTATTCTTATGATTGAAAATGCGCTGAAACTGAAGAATTTATCTTCCTGGGATGCCAAATGTATCGAGGGCTTTCATTTGTTAGGACTTGCCCGCGCTAATGTCGATTCGATTTGTCATCAGTCTGCATCAAGTGTTTGCTCTTCAAGACCTTTGCTTTGCTTTTAATGGTTATGCAAAGTCATTGTTTTGCTTTTTGTTTCTTTTGGAAAAAAAATATATTTTATCTATCTTTTAGTCTTTGACAGGTTTATATCACATGCATGAAACGATTATGAATTTGTTATGTTTAACAATGAGTGATTGCTTGATATTATTGGATTTTATTTCTTATTTTAAAATATCGAAAGTACTGTTGTAGACATATTCGTTTGCCGTTTCTTTTTTTTTTTTTTTTTCTGAGATGATGCCAAAGTCATTAATAGAAGATTTAGTGCATAGAATTCATTGAACTGCATTGTCTTAAATACCTTCAAATTAGAGCTATAAGTAAACAAAAGCATTATTAAATCATCAAAGAATTTTTATTTGATTCATTAGTCGTAGGAATAGCAATTTTATTTTATTCACAGTCTAAATTTCACTTGGTGTGTTTCATTTATTAATTTCATTTATATTCGAGCAAAAAGCATTTGAACTTTTAGAGAATCTGATTATCTAAATGAACTAAGTTCCTGTAAGATTTCCTGTACTTACTCAAAGACAAGTTTCTAATGAGTCAAATTATATCTTTTCGTTTAGTTTGTGTTCATATAAGTCGTCAATGCTTAGTCATGTGCAGATGAGATATTTATAAAGTTATTGATAGCCTTCCTTTTTTTGTAAAAATGGCATTGAGGGGTTTTGATTACACTTTCTAATGGGTGAAATAAATTTAATAATATATTTATATCTCACACACTTAAAAAAAAACCAGTCATTAATTTCTTCATTGCGAAGAACTTTGCTTCTTTAGTTTATGTTTATATTATCTCTCTGATAATATTAACGTTATCGTTTAAATGGCACGATGAATGAACTCTTAAATGCTTTCAAAATGTAAGTGAAACACTTTGAAGATATGTGTGTCAAAGGATAATTAAATTGTATTGTAAACAAACATATTTCTTAAAAGATTTTAATCTTCACTTTTCAAAAAAATGTATTAAACTACTATTTAATAGCATGATTTATACACTATTTAATTGAATATAGTGAATAATGTAGTAAAGTATGTGATCTTTTATACTTAAAAATTATTAATATTCTAAAATAAAATTTTCTATGTGTTTAAGGCTTTTATCTCTCTCTCTCTTTTTCATTTTACTCTAATTTTTTCAATGAATTCAACTATGAGTTGGCAGTATTACTAACAGGAACATATTTGATTCTAATGATATGTAGTGAAAATTTAGACCAGGTGCAATATTGATTAGATGGAATTTCAAGTATAAAACAACTTCGTGAATTTTTCAATAGTTATATTTCAGTTTTCTTTAACAGAAATAATAATACACTTAAAGCAGTTTACATATTATTATTTTCTATTTATAATAATATATTTAATGTAGTTTATATATTATTATTATCGTTTTACAGAAATAATAATATATTTGATGCAGTTTCCACTGTATCAATAAATGTGATTTTTTGCGTCGTTTCTTTTTGTGCGGTTATTCCCGAAGATCATTTAATCACTCAAAATTTCCTGTGTTTGCCTGCTAAATAGGAAATCAGAGTGGTTCTTGACATTCCGCCTCTTCCTGTCTTACCCAACCTCCGGAACGGACTTCGTAAAAATGGACTTCATTGAATACTTTTTCACTTTCGCCACTAATACTTTTTCCAACGCATTGAATGCTTCTAGCATTCTTAACATAAATGTAATTATTACGTTTTGCATAAATAGTACCAGTTTGAAATTGCAACTTAATAGTGTTATGTGTATCTGAAATTGATAAGTTAAAAAATTCTTGATTTGAAAACTAAGTCAACCAGTTTTTCTCCCTCCTCTAATAGATAACATGGCCTTGAAGAAGCATTATCACATTCTACACTCCATTTGTTCTTTTTTGGATTTGCTATTTCTTCTTTTTTTTCCCCCACCTATCGTTATAAATCGTTGAACCTGTGAAAAAGATAAGTTGTTACAATACCGTTAAGTTTTTCGAGATAATGTTCCTAAATATGAATATTTCCATTAATATTGAAAAAATCCATTTTAAGAAATTTGACTGTTTTTTATAATAAAATGTTACAATTCAAAATTAAAACGAGTAAATTCAAAAACATGGCTGAATGGAATTACCGAGACAGTGGAAGTCAAACTACCTTTTCAACATTGTGCTTGTAATATTTATTAAAAAAAATCGCTTACTCAAGAAGTTATGTGAATGATTCTTCAAATCGTCTAAAATATTTCGAACTAAAATTAAAATGAAATGAAAAATTTAAAATTGTAAGAATTTATTGTAACAAACTTATTGCAGTATCAATTTGACTAGTTAAGTAAGTTTATTATCCATTTGACATTAATGTTAAAATGTCAAACTGTTGTACCTGGTAATTTTGCTCTCATGATATATTTGATTTTATTTTGACCTATAATTTGGTCATCATTAAGAAGCAGATTTTCAAAAACCTAGTAAAAAAATATGTACTAATATGTCATTATAACTAAAAAAATATTACAATGAATAGACCAAACCTTAAATAGTTTCAAAATGTAATTGAATAATGAAAAACTGTGTATTCTTTTGAAAAGGTGTATAGTAATATATATTTTTTACTCATCTTCCTTCATGTACTTCGTCATCTATTCATCTTTTAGTCATAAATGTGTAAATTTTACTTTTATATTAATTTCATTTATAAAATATTCTTTTATTTCTTCCATTTATCCCTAAAGCTGTCTGACAAAAACTAAAATAAAAACGATATAAGTATTTAAATATTATTAATTTATTATTCATTTAGGTATTTAATCAATCTTTTTCTTACACTTTTTGTCTATGTTTGCATATTATAGAACATCAGTTTTAACGTCGTTGCTAATACATCACTTAATATTTAAACAAGCCACGCTGCTTTTAAAGTGATAAGATTAAAAATATGCCTTTCTCTTTCTTTAATTAATATTTCCCATTTCCGCAATGCATTTTAAGTATTCTTACAAAAGCAAAAAGGCGAAATTAAAACTTTGTAAAAAAAAAAAAAAAAAATGTTTGTTTATTATATGCATCAATTATAAAAGAAATATTAAACCTTTTCTTTTGTCATTTTGCTTTCCTTCCATGATGAATGAGGTGGAAAGTGTGGAATATTAGGAGAAATGATAGTAAGTGTGATGAATATTCTAGAAAATTTATTTTGTCAAGGAAGGATATTGGAAGATCTGTCTTCAAACAAAGGCATTGTGGCTGACAGAAAAATAACAAATAGTCTTCCTGTAAATTTTAAAACTGTAACCAACTCCATGTTGTGTGTCATATGGGAAAAAAATTCTTGAAAAATTTCCTCTGGCCAACTAGGATTGTAGATAGAACCTTGCTTTAAGCACCTTGTCACGTCACTCAATGAATCTCCTCTTTTC